>WHYT01016384.1:540024-577162 GCA_009806455.1 Tetrax tetrax
TGCCCCGGAGCGGCAGCGCGCGCGGGGCCCGAGCGCCATGGGCCTGAGGCGGCGCGAGCGCCGGCGGCGGCCGCCATTTTGCCGCGGGCAGAGGCCGGGTGGGGAGCAGCTCCCTCGCGTGTCGGCGCTCGCCCAGGGCCGCGGCTGGGCACAGGGCCCGTTGTCCGCCGCTGCGGCGAGGCCCTTTCCCCGCAGGGGTGGGCCCGCACCGGGGAGGTGCTGGAGGAGCGGCCTTCCCAGCGCTGCGCTTGGCAGAAGCGGCGTCGCTTTCTTGTCTGCTGAGGAGCCCGCCTTGCTGCTGGCTGAGGGGTGTGGAGGTGGAGGAGAGACGGCAGCTGTGTGCGGAAACTGGTTGTGCATGGAGAGCTGTACGAAAAGGAAGTGGCTGAGCAGTTAAAAGGCCCTTTCCTAGGAGGGAATCTCAGTCGCGCTCGCATTCAGTTGAAAGCTGAGAAAAGCGGGCTGTGAAGCGAAGGACTTCCTCGTGTGGCACATCTGCCACGCGTGGTGCCGGGTTGAGAAGGAAACACTGCTGAAGTGCCAGGGCCCCATGCCGTGGGTGCTCCCGCTCTCCCCACAGACAGGCCGTGTACCGAGGAACCTAGCTCAGCACAGTGCTCTGACCCGTTCTTCCTCCTGAGGGCACTTTATGGAAGTTTTTCATCGTAAGAGGAGGAAATGAATCAAAGAGGTGAGGTTGACTGAAAATATGCTATTAAAATCTACTTTTGGGTTGTTCTAGAGGCAGGGAGTGGGTTTTTATGTCTAGAGCAAGTGATAGCTCAGCTGTTCTCTAGCCACTTGTATCTTCCCCTAAAACGAAGGTTGCCCATGTACTGAAGGTCAAATATATCCCCTAAAGCATGGCACACCTCTCAGTTTATCATCTTAACTAAGTACATGGATATTCAGCCCTTCCAGTGAGCAGTCCCCTATGTCCTTGTCTCTTCATCCTAAGTCTGTCCCAGATATCTGGGTTCCAGAAAAACAAACACCTCTCAATCCCTAGAAGCATGTTTCTGGGAGAGCAAGAAGACATCTGGGTTTCTTAAGGTAGCAGTCCTCCTGGGGACAACATTTGATGCCTTTATCAGTGGATTGTGCTTTTCTCTAGATCCTGTTCGAGGCCAAGATTTGACCTGGAATTAAAAAGTCTATGAGAAAACAGCACTTCAGAGCTGACTGTTTTCTTGGTGATCTCCCTAATGACTTTCTCCTCTCCCTGTTCTCTGAGGATCTAGATTAAAAACAAAATAACACAATTCTTCCAAACCCAGCATTTTCTCTTTAGCTTCTTGATTCTAAGTAGCTGATTAGTAGTTTCCTGATGAGAATTTTCATTTGCTCTTGAAATACAGCCTGTTTCTTCAAAATAGCTCAAGTTTAATGAAACTTAGAGATGCACTTTTGAGTCCATATTTCCAGATGGTTTTATTGTTTCTCTGCTAGTTTGGTGGGCAGGATTGATGGCTGTTCTACCTTTGGTTTTGTAATCATCATATGGCTGTCTCTTGAAGATGCCCAGAGTTGGTGATAAAACACTTTGCATTTAAATCTGACATAAATATGCTGGAAGTTAAAACACAAGCTACAGTATTTCTTTTTCTTCAGAACATTATGAAGTCAGTTAGCATTGTTATCGGGTCTGAAATGCATTCACTTTCAGGTTTTTCACTTTCTTCTTTCCACCACCTCAGCTTTTAATTATGGCTGTTAAGTAGAGTACAAGCCAGACATGGCATTTAACAGCCTAATTCTACCATCCCTCTTTTTTTCCATTTCCTTTCCTATAGGCATCCACAAATGCATATACAAGTGGGTACCTCTGACATTTCCAAGTTGCGATTTGACAGTGTCAAGGTTCATGAATTATTAAAATGTCTCAGCATCACAAAGGTTGGAAAATTACATATAATTTGACAAAACAAGCACACACAGAAAAAGAAAACCCCACCCAGGCATTCCCAAATCAAGAGAACACCTTTAAAACTTTCCTTTGAGTTTGCTTAAAAAGCTTGAGTAGTAGGAGAGATGCATGAGTCATTCTCTCTCTGTCTCTCTCTAGAACAGGAAAGCTAGCAGAGGGTGGAGGCATGTCAGCACGTAGTGTGGTACACTTTAAAATATCAGCTGAAATGACTAGGCTGAAGAAGTGGGAGGACTGATATTAGTCACACGCTATTACACAGTTCAGAAGATGAAGGAATTACCGGACAGGCATATGCCACCTGGCCCAACCTTTTAAAACATCTATCTTGACTACAGATCTCTCAATTCTTTCTTTAGAATGCCTCTGTTTGCCTTGCATTGTGAGCAAGATTCATTGTCTTGGCCACACAGAGAAGAGAACAGCTGAGATGTTAGAAAAATGGTTGAGTTTACCATGTAGACAGTATCGGCAACTTCCATGTGCCATCATTTCGCTCCAGCCTTTTGTTCCGTGTTCCGTGGGACAAGCGCAAGAGCTGTTGCAGTGTTCCAGCTCCATGAGCATTAGTAGGGAGGATGGGGATCTGTGTAGGAGGCGCCAAGATCACGGAGAGATCTTTGATACGATTTCCTGCCCTGCTGCAAGCAATTCTGTGTTAGCTGTCTGCACAGTGAAGTAATTGGTTCTCTGTTTCTCAGGCCCTTTACCTTCACCATTCTTGGCGTTTACAACATTATGCGGAGTTGGCCTACCTCGCTGAGAAACAGACTGCGTTTTTCCTGGTGACCACAGTACAGAGGCCAAGAACTTGGAAGTAAGCGATCACTTTGTGATTGCAGTAGTAGCAGAAATTAGTTTGGTTCAAGAAAAGGGGCGGTGTGTCCTTTGGATGTGTGAATCTCCCAGGTATAAAGGAAAAAAGCTTTTTGAACACTGGAATCTGTCTTACCGTGTTGAATATTTACTTTTCTTCAGTGTCTGCAGCTGAAGGATTTTGCTTTACTAGCCTCAGTTCACCTCTGTGTGCTCATCTTGCTCTCCTAAGGCATCTGAAACTATTATTTAAATCTACTTTATGTGCAGAAATTAGGGTAAATGACTTGTCAAATTTGCGAGAAGCGGCTGGTATCACAGCCTCAAATTGAGCTCAGGAGTTGTATTTTCCAGTTTGTGTAAACTGCTTGTCCATGTTACCTTTCAATGGACTGCAAAAAAATCTTGAAGCCAAATCAGTAATAGAAACGCAGATCGCATGGCATAAGATCTTGCCTTGTCCTGGGTTGAGCATGGAACTACAAGGCTCTGCATCTCCCACCTTTCCCAAGCTATCTGGTTCTGATGGTTTTTATGTCTAGGCCACGTCCCTGGTGCAAAGCAATTAGTTGTGCTGAGTAAATCTGGAGGTCAGTCTTTCTTGAGATGTGTTATAAACTGCCTTGGGTGGCAAGACAGAGGGGTGGTCGCTGTTTTGCACAGGTCTTCATGGAGCGTGTCCCTCTAGTTACCGATGTTTTTCCAAAGATGGGAATAGGTTTGCACGTAGATAAACTCATCAATAAATACAAACAACAGTTTGCTGGTCAGACCCTCTGCTTGGCCTGGGGAGGTTTACAGGATACAGCCCTTTTGTGTAGCTGAATTTTAACAGAAGGTGTTTCATTAAACAGCCCAGAGCTTGTCTCTGTTCTGCACTGCTATCTCTCTGCAGTACATCTGATAATCTTATATATCACGTTTAACCAAGCCAGAAATAAAACCTGCAACAGACCTTCCTAGTTGTCTGTGACTGTCTTGAGAAGCACTTCCATCAGCCCTGTGAACCGCTGTGGATGTGTTCTGGCCTACGTTTCAGCCTGTTTGCCATGTGCAGATATTTCCTATAGTACCGCTCCTCGAGAAATATTTTAGGTGTCAGATATAATACCTTTTTTTTTGAAAGGAAGCAAAAAAAAAAAGGTCACGATAATTTTCTCTAATTTTCTGACAAATTCTGAAATTAATTATTGGAATTGTACCATTCCTCTACCCTAATTGGATAGCTGGAGAGTGTCTTAACAGCTGTCAAGAATTCTCAGGTGAGTAAGATACAGTGCTAACGTGCATGAGAGTTTTTATGAGTGAGCTGTACTTGCTGATGTTATTAAATCATTTCACTCGTTAGAACATCCAGAGTAGTTTACCTTTCCCTCTGGTTAACATGCTCTGTATGCTGGCCACAACTTTTTTTATGGCATATATTGAAATCTCCTTCCCATAACCGTTATTTTAAGGATAATAAGGGCAATAGCAGGCAAAGAAAAAAGACACTCTTGCCTCTTATGGTGGAACTCTAGCTTACCGAGTGCATTTGTTTGCTTTTTTGATTTATTTTCTTTTGATCAGAACCATCTGACCCTCATGTTTAAAGGAACGTTCTTGTGCAGTTTTGAAGCCTGCCCATTATAACATCAGTTTTGCAGCCTGCAGCAAAAGGAGCAGGCAGATGCAGACTTGGCTGATACTTAACAAATCTGTCTCTCTTGGCATGCAGAACCCACACCTGGAGCGTATCAGCAGCATCCCTAGTCCCTGTGCAGGGGGTGAACATACAGGTTGCAAAGTTACAGATTCACTCAGTTTGTCAGAAATTTCTTACCTGTGCAAAATACTTACAGTTTATTTTCGTTAACCTTCCCTGTCAGTGTTTGGAATGGCAGCTTTCTTGCTCAGTTTGAAATACATTTTCCTCTCTGCACAGAAGATATTCCCAGTCTCTCCCTTACATGTGCTGTGTTTAAAGACAAAACCAAAAATACTGTATGCTAAGAGAAGTGCACCCAGCAGCACAAGAAAAATGCGCTAACAAGTCAGCCGGTATACACCCATTTCGTGCACAGAACCACGATCAGTGCTTTAGCGGTGAGATCATGCAGGCTTTGGGAGGAAACAAAGAAAACTGAGCTGAGGATTGCTCTGATGTGTGGGCTCCATATTTTATGTGCTGAAGATCTCCACCGTCAGAACAGAGCAGTAGACAGTTTGTGTTTAGTTTATTCCAGAATGTCAGAATAGAAAAGTAGTTCCTTTCCTGGGGCTGTGTTTCTTGTTCTTTGAGGGTGCAGTTTCCTTTGTCAGTGAAGCTGATTGAAGTTGGCTTTGCCTCCAAATTGTATCATCTCACCCCTTTCCTTTTGCAGGCAGTCATGATTGTGCAGTTGGTCATCTAGCTGAGGCTGAGAACTTTTTTTTTTTTTTTTTTTTTTTTTTTTTTTTTTTCCTTCTCCCTTGCCGTATCAGCTCCATGATCTGGCTGACTGCTATGTTAAGGCTCATTTGGTTCAAGAAGGGGAGCAAGAGCAGGAGATGACAGGTCCGCAGCTTTTGGCAGCAGGACAGGTTACTGGTTTAGTAGATTGTGAACCAATACCTTCCCTGCTGACTCCTGATTAGTATTGGAAGAGTCTGTTTATGCTTCATGTTCTGTTGGCTTTCAGCTGCCCATTATTTCATTGTATAAATACACCTCTGGTTTAATTTTGGGTTTAGTGTTCTCATTTTAAGGGGTTACTTTTGACTTACAGGAGTCTGAGATTAGAAACTGACCCTGATAACGTTTCTCCTTGTATGATTTATCTCAGATTATATGTGCTTTGTAAGTCTGTCATGTAACAAGTAACCTGTTAAAAGTGAGCACAGCTGTGTGTTTAGCGAGTTTCTAACACAAACCTGTGCAGGCAGTACTGGGGAGGGCTGTGCTGTGCACAGAGATTTTAGTGCGGTCAGCGACCGGGTACTTCTCTGGAAATCATTCCTAGCATCTTATTTCATTATCAGACCTAAAATAGGTCACTTTGTGGCTTTGAATTCTGTAGTAAATCTGTTCAGGTGACCTCACAGCAGCATTCTGTAGCCTAGCATGGTGGGTCGGAGCAGCAACAATTTCTTCACAGCATGAACCTGCCACTGCCCTTCCTGGTTTTGCTTTGAAGTAGGTCAAGTCTGTGAACTGCTAAGACTCTGTGGATCCCTCATTTATTTTACCATTCTGCCTTCAGAATGCGGAGTAGAGAGATCGCCTACTTCATTCTGCCTGAGCACTAGCAGCTTCGGTGCAGAAAACACAGACAGTGCATGCTAGACCTGAATCGGAAAGGCTCTCAGTAGCATCGTACTTCAGCTTATGGATAATTTGCAAAGGGAAGCTCTCAAAGAGTGGTTTCCAGTCAGTTGTTTACTAAGGATTCTTTTCATCCTATTCCTTTACTTTTCTTCGGTTTTCTGGAAGTGTTGCTGTTCATCAGCTGTTTGAATAGATAACGTAAGCTGCATAACCACATTTAAGGTTTTACTTAGGGCTATCTCAGTCTGCGTAGTTTCAGGAGAAATCCTTACATCCAGAAGAGTAATTTGGGACTTCATGCTTGGAGAGGGCCTACTCAGAGCGCAACAGTGGCAGTGGAATCGTGTTGAGCAAGGAGGGAGACAACAGGCAGGGAGAGTATTGACATTTTGGTCATGGGTATACAAATCCTGTAAAGACTTGAATAACTGAAAATATCTCTGGCTTTGTCTGCATGTTTCTGACTGGGATACAGGATGTCCAGCATCTCCTCACTAACTGACCAGGGTGTGCTAGAACTGCCTTGTATTTGTCTTCTTGCAGTCTTGCTTGAACCTCAGCAGGTTAGAAACGAATTCCAGTTACCTAAACTTTACTGATTTTTCCCATAAATACCTAGCTTTCACGTGTGGCAAACTTTCCATTCTGGTCATCATACAAATGTGGTTTTCATAAGAAAATTACTTCTAGTAAACAGCAGTATCATTATTTAACCTAATTAAACAGAAAAATACAGATTATTTTTCCTTACAAATGAGAAATATAGAGTGCAGAGCTGTAGTGTGAGATCTTTATTAGATGTACCTGAGTGACCCATTTGAAATGCTGGGGGTCCTTTGAGCCCGCCTCTGTTTGTTAGGTTTGTGTACAGCATCTAACGCAATGACCTTTAAATTGTATGTCTTCTACCAGAAGAAAGTAGCAACTACTAGATGGACCTCTACCTACTTCCACAAAAACTCGCTAAAGCAAACTTCCTCCTCAAGGCTTCCTTCACCTTTACCTGTTGTGCAGGGAAAAGCACGAGTCTAGCTTTTGATTTCCTGCTTCGTTTAGTAAATTGTTGATGTTTGAGGAAGGTTGAATATGAGCTTTGATTTCCCCTCTGCTCCCCTTTCATTTTCTAAATTTGCACTTTAACATTTTGCACTGCAACTTGTCATCTGCATCTTGGGTTTTTAGTTTGGTGGTTTGATTGGTTGTTGTCTAGGTTCTGTCTAGGTGTAAGGATGGTCATCCCAGCGTGGGAACAGTGGGTAATCAAGCTGTGTCTGTAGTTAGGGTATACTGTGCTCATTTTTATCTTCAGTTTCAATTAATTTTTGGATTAAGTCATGTTTTTCAAATTTTACTGTACATCTGTGAACCAGTACTTAGTCAGAATTTCAAACAATAATGTGGTAATACACTTATCTCCTTTATAGATATTTTTAATTGGTTTCACTGCTGTCTTCGAACAGTTCAAACATAGTGTTTTGTTCCCTCTCAGCTATATAGTGTGGGATCGTTTTGATATTTTGTGGTAACAGTGGCCACAAGGGTAAAAATATGTTATTTCTGCTCTATTTTTTGATTGTTCTCTACAATTAATGAGGGGTTAATATTGTTGATAGTGTGTCCTGATAAGACAAAAACCTTTTTTATTACTTTTAAGTATGGATTAATCTTGGAGGACGGCACCCTTTCATCAAATAACCCACATGATTAAATATTAGTAATGAAATGGTACACTGTTGTTGCTACTTCAGGAACAAATCTGCCCTTTTCTTATGCAAAAAAACCACTTATTTTGTTCCTACATACTATGTTGGAATTGGTTTATAATTCACTATGTTTATCTCCATCTAATAGTCCACTGTGTGCAACTGAAAAATTCCAGTCTAAATTGCAGGAAGCTTGACAGCAGCTGCTGTTGTCTTTAAAAATGACTTCTGAACTTTCCTGAAAATGCAAAACTTCTTTTTAGGGGTGTCTGTCTTGACTTCTTAATTTGTAGTTTCAAACCATGTGGGAATGTGCTCTAACCAGCTAAAGAATACTTTAACCTTACTGTCATGAGCATGTTGCTTGCTTTCACGCTCTATATATACTAAGTGATGAAATCCTATATTCTGCATCTCATATAGCTGTATTTAGCCTGTGGTAGATCAGTGGTAGAACCATCTTTAGGTACCAAGAGGCTGTGAATATACATATATGACAACCTTGGTTGCAGACAGAATAGAGTTATAATGGAAATACATTTTATCTATATATTTTGGCATCATGCTGTCAGTTGACGTCATTTTTATTTTAAGTTAAATGTTGGGTTCTTTGTTTTATCTCGTGTATGTATGTGTGTCTGCGCACAAGTTTTGATCTCAAGCAAACACTTTGGGGAAATACAAGAACTTTCAATAAAAAAAGCTCAGATGCACTCTGTATAATAGACAGGATTTGAACTAGGACTCCTGTTAGCAGTGGTACTCTGTCTCTTCTGTCTGGCGGGCTCAGTCCTGAACCCTGGCCACAACACCTATTTGTACTTTGTACGTGTATTTCTCACATAGTGCTCATCTTCTCATGTGACTGCTTTCTGTTGTTCTGACATGTATGGGTTCACACATAACCCAAGGCTTTAGTAGTATTATGTACAATTATTTGAAATCATTACCCACGTGTCCAAAAGAAAGCTAGCAGAAATAAAAAAGCAATGTTTTTTTTTTCTTTTCCATTTCCTTGATGTTTCATGGTTTGGCTAAGACCTTTCTATTTTTTTTGAGTTGCTACCATACAGCTTTTTAATGTAGACCTCTTTGGAACTGTTCTTTGATGTCTAGGCTATTTAAGCCAAAATTCTGTTCATTTTTTCCTGGCGGCAGCTACTTCACAGCGAGTACATTAATTAAAATTTGCGCTTGTCAGAGACAAGCTTCAGGTTTTTTTTGCCATACTAGAATGAATCTTTTCTTTAGTCCAACTAGACTATCACAGTGCAGCCTTAGAGGCAGGCAGCCTGGATTTTGAGATGTGAAGAGCAAAATATCGTCCTGGGGGCACCAGTTTGAGCCTTATTGTGCTTCTGTGCGCTTATATGGGCTCCTGGTTTGTAGTAGTGCTGTTCACCAACATCTGCTGTGTTGAACAGGTTTGAGAAATTATTGTTTTATACTCTAGATAGCATAAATACAAATAGCTGTCAGAATTGTCCAAGCCACTTGCTATCAGTCTAACACATGAACTGAAAAGTTCTTTATGCTAAAAGATGGTTGGGATGGAAAGGTGGCGAACATTCTGCTGCCCTCATGTTGATGGTCGTTCTGTCTCACTGCCAAACTTCTCAAAATCCTCCTTTACCTTTTTTAAATATCTTTTTATACTGTTTTGTGTTAAGGCCCTGCTTAATACAAGTATTATTTCACAGCTTCAAGCAAGTGACACAAGGAAATCTACAAGCAATCTACATTTTACAACAAAATCCAGATGACATTTAACAGAAAATTCATGTCTAATTAAGTCTTTAGGTCTTACTGGAGTGTCTGTCACTGAGTTCTGGAGTTTTTCTATTTCCTTCTTGAATAGGGATTTTCTTTTCACATCGTTCAGTTGGATTTACAAGCTGGTAAAAACAAGTACAAAATGTTACCACTGCTTCATTTTTTATTTTTTTTTTCATCACACGCGAAAGCAAAGTTTCCTGTTAGAACAGGTATTCTCAAGTTTCACTAGTGAGCATTGGATGACAGCCCTAAAGCAAACACATATAGCTTTGTCAGTGATACGGATGGGAATATGTCCCAAAGATACTTGGCAGCTGGTCTCCTCCTTTATTAATGATGCTACATAACTAGCTCTTACATAAAGGCTTGTCGTTAGTGCATTTCTAAGGAGGGTATATATATTTTTCCCCATTTTATTGACTGAGGAAGTTAAGGTCTAGAGAAAGGAAGTGATTCTCCACAGAGTCTGGAGAGGAAATTGAGTCCAGAATTCTGTATAATAGACCATGTAGACAATGTAACGTGCCCTAAAATAACTATTGCGTTTCAGATACGCCTGTGTTGCTCTGCATTCCAAAGAAATAAAGTATCTATTGCTCTTCTTTTTAACCAACTGTCCCTCTTTCTCTCTTTTTTTCAGCTAATGTCTTGTCTTGGAGCCAGGATGTGAAAACACAGATGATTTGTGCCCAGCAAAATTTTTGGTAAGTTGATTAAATTTCAGACTTGAACAAAAGGAGTATGGTCAGTGATCCTGCTGTAAGGCTTTTCTTACTGCTCAATTAGTTGCAGTAGAGCAGGAAGCGTCCAGCTGTTCAATCAGACATTACTACTAACATGCTTGTGACAGCAGTTGAAGCTGTGGCTTTCAAGAGGATAGCAGGGAGTACAGCCCACTGCACGGAAGGTGCAGAGGAGGAAACAGTGCTGGGAAAATGGTGTCAGTGGAGCCAAGAATGCAGAACCCCCTTTATGTGCTCTGTGACGTCAGGTCTCAGCCCAGCTCTTTGAAACTGCGACTGAAAGTACTCAGTAGAAGAGTAATAATGTTTTTCCATAACAGCATTATTGGTCCCTGTTGATGTCCTTGTGCAAAACACAAATCTTAAAACAGCTTGGCTCATCCGCTAAATGAATTCAGTCTCCTCTGAAAGCTCTTGCCTCTGTGGGGCCCTTACACAGCATGGAGACACTGAACCAGATGCTGACATGTCTCTTGTTGTGCACAGTTTGTGTCTTTTTTTTTGTTTATCTGCCATGAGTCAACTCAGTGGTCCTAACTTGTTCTTGTCAGACTAATGCCATCTGTGATGGGTGTTCTCCAAGGTCAAGGGGAGTTGCCTGTGCCTGGTGGCCTTCAAAGCTTAGTCCACTGAGTTCAGGGAGGTCTTTGCAGTTAACTATTTGGGATTCAGGAGCTACAGCCTGATTTTATTTACTCCTGTAGTTAAATCTGTGTAAGAAATCGCCATATTCATTCACTCTTTCCATCCATGGGTACTAAAGCAGGCAGCATCAGCTGCAAAGCACTGGTTAAAAAGATGACTTCCCATTGGCTGTAAATCACGATTGCCATGGTCAGTTAAAGTCACAAAATGGGATGGTTGGAGGAGAGGGGAGAGGAGGAAGGATTGTGGGGTCTTGCAGCTGTTTTCACATCCTCTCTCCAACAGAAGTTCTACAATTAGCAGCAAGGATTTTATGCAGGAAAACTTGGAAGAAATCAGATTGCACAAATGCTTTTTTTTTTTCCCAGGAGCTGCCATAAGTTGCATTACTACATTTTACTTTAATCCTGTTTTTTCTCTCTCTATGGAACTCCAAAGTGACAGCACTTTAAATGGAAAGATTTGCAGCAAGCCATCAGTCATTATGCATGGAGGATATATCTCCTGGTTTAGTCTTGCTCGTGCTTCCATAAATCAGCATAGCTAAAATATTTGTGGTTGTCTGTAGGAGATTTATGCAGGTGGGAGATTAGAATCAGTCTGTCATTTTTGTGGGGGAAGTGAGAGATGGAACGGGCTGGGGAATGCTGGCTTGCAGGAAGGAAGGATTTATAATAATGTCGGGGGATATTTAGGGGTTCCATAGAGACAATTAGTGAAAAATCTGCGTGTGTCTCTGTGTGTATGCATCTCTGATTTGGAAACAGGCTGTTGCTTCCCTGCATCATTTCTCAGTTGTCTGTTTGGAGTGAGACATTCTATGGAAGCATTCCTTTTCTCAGATCTGCCCGATCTGTAACATTGTCTGACTCCACTGACCCTAATGTTTCACTGGTTCGTAACAGCCATGGATGTGGCCCCTGACTTCAGTGGAGATACTGATTTACACCAGCTGATATCCCCACACTTTATTTCGGTGCGACAGAAGCAGCCCCCCAGGAACGGTAGGGATAGAACAGCTGTAAGTGTCCTTCAGGCCTCTGCTGGTTAATCTTCCCTCCGCAGTCTCAGGCCAAGGCCAAGACCCAGCTGTTTGAAGGTCATCACTGTAGCTTCTCTTTTGCATCGTTACGGATGAGATCAACCTTGTTCCGAAGTGCTTGTAGTTTAGGCAAGGTTCAGCAGGCAGTGGGGGAGGCTGCAGAGTCCCAAAGCCTTGAAAGTACATTTTGGAAAGCTTAAAAAGAAGTGCTGCATAAAATATGACAATCAAAAGTTCTCTAGCCTTCTTTCTATTTCTCTAATAGTGGGTTTCTGATTTTCCTCTGTTTTGCACCCTCTGATTCTGTTTTTTTCCCCCCTAGTTTTACTTCAGACTGAGCTGTAATATGATACAGCCAGTCAGCAGCAGCCTAGGGAGTCCTGCGTAATTCCAGCAGACATATCCACATAGTCCTGTCCTGCATACTTTCCTCTAGGATTAGAGGAAGGGGCAACTCCACCTACAGGACTCCCATCACACTGACCAGTGGTGCCAGGACTTGACGGGGTGAAAAATTACCCCCTAGTTAGTTAAGGCAGAGTGGAAGTCCCCAGAGCTTTACTAAGAGAGGAGAGGTGCTTTGCCAGTACGCGTTGGGGAGGAGGAAATTGTGACAGGACGTATTAACAGCTTTGAAGTATTATTGCTGTGCTGCGTCACTGTCGTGTATTCTATTAAACTTTAAAAATAATTTCCAGGGATGTGTGTAATATGAAGGGACAGAGATACTAGTCTTAAATCATTTTTTTCCTGTTCTCAGTCTTTGCCAAGTCCCTATAAATCCTTGCAGTTGTAAAGACAGCCCAAAAAAACTGCTAACATTTTCAACGACAGAGCATAACACTGAATACGGATAGTTGAAAAATTTCTGTCAAAACTGTGTTTAATGGAAAATAGAGTTTTGATAAAACAGCATTTTCACCAAAAATAGCTGCTTTCCATGGAGAATGTTAGTTTTTCACTGCAATATTTTGACAGAAATTTTAAAATCTTGGGCTGAAAGATGTACAGCTGTTCAAGTCCGTCTAGTGCCACTCGCGTTTCTTCACCTCTTCAAATTTGAAGTATTTTGCCAACTCTTTGATTTTTAACATTGTGATACTTGGAAGCTTTTGTCAAGCCCACCTCTAGATTCATGTCATAGGACTTTTAGCGTCATGTTTAAAAAGCTGAGTTTGTATGTCTTTCGAAGGTGGAGAAGAAAACCTGTTAAAAATGCAACCCAAGTACATCAAGGATTAGAAAACAAAGGAAGCAAATGAAAATTTTATTTTCTTGTTTCAAATAACTCAAGATTTTTGAGCCATTTAAAAATATTTCTATATAGAAAGTGTTTGACAGTCTGATTAATTATTTTGAGTATGTTTCTCTGATGGTACTTTTTTTCATGAATTTCAAAGTTAAGATTTGTTAACCAAATTAGGAAAGGAATGTTAAAAAAAGCACAAAAACAAAACCACCAAAACCATCTTAATTTTCTACTGTGAGGTGAGTGATAATGATGTGTCCCTTACCAGGCTGTGGTAAAATTTATTGGAAGTGTGTAAAACATTGTGTGATCTTAATATGTCTATGTATTGGTTAGATTTTGTAACACAGGCGAGAGTCCAGCAGCTCCGTTCTGGCAGGTCTAGATTAACTGCGGGGGTGGCGCAGCAGAAGCTGGGTACAGACCTGTTCCGAGGGGGACATCGCGCGGGATACTTGCTCCGTTGGGTGGGCTGGGAGGAAGCCTGTGATACCAGCTCCTTACCGCTGTTGCTCTCCATGCTGGCTAAATTAAATCTGCATGAGAACAGATATACAGCATCGGGTAGAAGATTTGTCTACCTTAATATCCTGGCCCAGGTAATTGTTCATGTCACGTGCCCAGGGAAGAGTAGGAGAGCAGAGCAAATGTGCAGTGGTACCTACCCAGTGTAGGCTCCCAGCTCTGTGCTTCGAGGTCGTGAGCCGCAAGTCCTGCTTTTTAATGTGGGGTTTGTTATGTTCTTCTGCTGTTTGTTGAATTACTTTTTTAATTTTAGCACCCACAACATGCAGTGCAAGGAGTTTGTTTTCTGCATAGAAATTGTTCTGTCTTTACCTATCCCTTGCTCCGTTTTTCTGTACCTTTTCCAGTTCTACTATTTTCTTTTTTTAAAATGATGGGGAAGAGAGAAGTACTGAATCTGAAAGTGGGCATACTCAGAAATTTACCTCATGATGTAAAAACACTTTCTGTTTTGTTTTCCTTTTCTAGTGATTCCTCACGTTCTCTTTGCCTTTCTGAATGTCCTTGAGTATGAAGCTGTTTTCAGAGCTTTTTGTTACAACCTGAAGATGTAGCTGCATGGCAGCTAGAATTGGTTTGTCTGTGTTAGTGTGACACCTTTGTTGTACTGATCAAAAGGACTAAGAGAGCGAGAGGTGAAAAGGAGAAGGGAAGCCTCAGAGCCCTGTGGGCAGGAAGTGTGTCTGTGCTTTCACTAGCAGAGATTCTGAATGTTTCTCGTTGTAGCTGGTATTGATTCGCACTTTGAAATCCCTTTTTTAATTCCCTTTTTTAATTCCAAAGCTATCTGTGTGAAATACTGTTGTCATTGTTTATGCCAGGACAGGAGCAGTGTGAGGGTGTGGAATAGAGGTCTAACGAGGTAGGGCTCTGGCATGTGCTAAACGGTGCTTGTTCCAAACTGCACCTGCAATCCAGGGGAAGTGTTGTAACTGGGATGTTAATTTCTGCCATAATAAAGCCTTTTGTTTCATTTTGTTTTGTTTTGCATGGGTTCTCTGTTCAAAAGATAGTGTTCAAGTAGCAAAACTTTATTCTAGTAAGCATCTGGAAATCTTAGACTGTGTCCATACCAGTAAAATCAAGGATGCCTGGGAATGTTCCCAGGAATGTTCCTCAAACGTGGAATATGATACTGTACTACTGAAGTGCTGGAATGTTTCTTGGCAGAATTTTGGGCCATGCCAGCTAGTATTTTTCTAAACTGTTCCCAGGTATGGTTTGAAGCTGGAGCCCATTCCCAGTAAGTAGTTATATGCAGTCACTCTGTTTCAGAGACGTAAGAGAGGTTTTTCGTATAGGTGTGAGCCATTCTCTGTCAGCTGCCCGTGGTGTTTGGGAACATTCCTAGGCACGTTTAATGTGCTGGTGTAAGTGTCTGTTACACGAAGTTAAAATCTGGCTATCCCCCCTTTTGCTTTTCATGCTTTTGAAGGTTGTGGTAGTACCCATGAACATATTTCAGGAGGTGGTTTACATGGTGTTTATTTTAAATTATGCTCCGGCGGGTGTCATTGTAGCTGTTCTGTGTTCAGTGATTTCCTTTGATCAGGCAGAAATATGGTGATTTAAAATGTTGTTCATGGGCATGAACTTTATGCAGCAGTGTGTCTGAATATGTAATAAACTTTTGAACAATATTAATTATTTTCTGATGTGCTGGCTGCAAAGAAAGATCAAAGATGTACTTTCAGAGCTATGTTCATATGTAGTAGGAAGTTCCCACCCCCAAAATACTACAGTTTCAAGAGCTAACTTTCAAAAGAAGTGTCTTAGGTTCAGCCTTTTGATTATTTGAGAGTCCAGGAAATGCAGCGTAGTGGTTAATGTAACACTCAGGCACTTGTGTGTTGTAAAAATGAGCATGGCTCAATGTATTGATTGCAGGCATCTTTTTTTTTAATGTGTTCATGAGAAACTAACAGTTACTGTGGCTCTTCATTTTACAATTGTTTAAATTATTACCTTGATTATAAATAGCTAGTTTTAAATATAATGTAATTATAAGATCTATTTTTAATATATGGCATATATTTATAATAAGTAAGATGACAATGCTCAAGATTTTGCTTACACATTCTGAATAATTTGAAATTCATTAGATGTGTCAATACGAATTAGAAACAAGTGCTTCCTTCTTTGGGTTCTGGGGTCTGAAGTTGGGGGTTGACTGTATTTCTGGTAGAATCTTCACCCGCTAACAAGAAGTGGTAGTGAATGGGCCCGAGTGATTCTGGAGAGCGAGAGCGCCTGGTGCGTGTGGGGTAAGTGATGTGCCAGCAATAGGGCAGAGCTGGAAAGCGGAATGTGTAATTGAGACACGAAAGAAATAAACGCTCCAATGATGGGAGCTGCACGCTTGCAGGAGATTTTCCTACCCGAGCACAAGCAGCTTCACAGCTCCTTTAAAACAAGACATCAAGCAGATGCCAGTTTACTGGTTTCCATGGTGACTGGTACTCTGATGTGCCAGTGCTGTGACCTCAGTGATCACTTGAGCACGAATATAAGTAAAATTGGTAAAGAGTTAGGTCTGACACCGAGACCTGCACAGAAGGGAAGGAACTTTGGCCCCTGCGGCGTGGCTCAGCTGACATTTCCTATGACGTGGCCCAGCCACTAACTCAGCTGCTGTCAGAGAGAATAGTTGTCCTCAGCCTTAGCTCACAGAGGACTTTCCTACTGACTCACTGGCAAGGTGAGACGTTAGCAGTTTGAGATTTGCAGCCCCTGAACATCAGTGTGAGTCTGTCCATTGCCTCAGCGGGCTCCAAATCCAGCCCGCAGAACTGACGTTTAAAAGTCCAGGCTTCCATAACCAAATCACAGAGCTTGTAGAAAAAAATTTCCCAGACTTATTTGAAACCAAGTTTTTACATTGTTTGAGATGAAATGCTTATCAAGGTTTACAAGCCTTCTTGGTAAATTTTACCCGTGTGGGGGGAATTCCCTGCAGGGGGTGGTGGTAGATGTTGAGGAAAGAGCCACAGTGTAATTGTGAAAGCATGAGAAACCATGGAGGGGTTTTCAAATGAATTTTCAGGTTTGTTCACAGCTTGGCTGAAGAGCAGCTGTCGGAAACAAACCTCCTGAGAACTGAAACCTCTGAGTCTAGCTCAGAGTTGCAATTCTGTAATGCAGGGAATTTAAGCATTTCAGTGTTGGGGAAACGAAACTGGGCACTTCTGTACTTCACTTGGTGAGAAAGCAGCCCTTTCTGTGTGGCTTGGACTTTGCTACAGGGCAGTTCTCAAGATATAGGAAGAGGAAAAGTTATTTTAAATTGCTTTAGCCCTTATATGTCTGAGAAGGGAAATATTTTTGTTTAAAATTTCAGAACTAATCATTAGTGGCTTAATTTAGAGAGGCATTGAGCATTATTTTTTAAAGCATTGGGTCCCTGTAGCTGCTACCTAAGTCCGCTGGAGAGAGAGACACAGGTGTTCATTGCAGGATGAATGAGCCAAGGTGTCATCATTGTTCTCCCGCTCCAAACTGAAGGGCTCATTTTTGGTGCTGGGATCGGGCGTGGAACTGGTGTTCTATCACAGAAGCAAAAGTACACAAAGACTTTTCATATCTGTCAGTGAAACTAGGGGGTACTGGGGTAGAAACAAGCTTGTTCTAACAAGTCAAAGATAACTCTGAGTTGTTTTCCTCTTTTAAAGCTCCTTGGGTAACCAAAGCTATCTTTGCAAGTAAGAGAGATGCCAATATGGTGTAAAATTACATATTTGCAGCTTGTTCTTGAGCCCATTTGTTTGTGAGATTAGCTTTCTTCACTAATTTGTGCTCCAGCCTTGAATACTTGACAGCATGTTCTTTCCCTGCATCACAGCTGAGTTGCATCCCAGTGAAAGGGTCCACATGAGAAGCATTCAGAGAGATGGTGCTTTGGATTTTTGTTAGGAGAAATCTGGCTTCAGGCAGCTGCACAGCGTGCCGTGTCCCTGTTCTCAGATTGTATAGGGTTTTTTCCTAAGCAACTTTTTACCAGACTAGCTCGTATTTTTGCTATGTATGCAGGTTCCCTGAGCACATGTAAACAGTCTCCTGAAATATGTCCATGGCAGTATCAGATTAAGCATTACAATATGCTTTTTAGCTGTTTTCTCTGTATGCGGGACAATATGAAATACGGAGCATGCTTCCCTTATGATACTTCCCTTTATAACCTAAATTTCCGGATTAATTTGTTCCAACAACTCATGAAGAATTAATGTGGAACAGACAATTTTTTAAAAGGTGTATTATAAGTTTGATCACACTTTAAAATTGATGTCATTAGGATCCAGGTTTTCAAAGACTCCTAAGTGCTTTACTGTCCAATGATTTAAATTGGAATCTATATTTTTTGAAGGTCTGCGACTTTATCTTTTGATTGTCACTATAATAAAGAGCTGAGGGCTTTTTTAAGCATGCCTGTCGTTGTGATAACCTCGTCTTCTAGTGTCCACCCTACAAGACCTCCCGTGCTTTTATCTCTAAAGCACCAAGCTCTTTGAATGAGTTTTCGTTTGTTCTCAGCTAGATAAGCAGTATCCTTGTAATATCCACTTGCTGCACTGTCTTCTTTGACGCATACGGCCCGTGTGGTTAAGTCTTTATCAGATTAGCGCTTATCAGTCTGCACAAGTGCAGCCTGGACACTCTTCTTGTATCTCCAGGGTGATGTTAAAAACCAGTCTGCCCTGTAGGTTAACACAGTCTCCATTTAGGAAAGTGTTTAAGCACAGGCTTAAGCAGGTGGCTAGTCCTGTTTAGTGGTAATAGAGTTACTCTTTTGCTATGTTAAGAATATGCTTCAATATTTCCTCGGATTAGAGCTTGAGGTTGGCTGATTTATCGTGTAAGTATGTATCTGTACAGGAGCAGAAAGGGTATAATTGTCAAGATGGAAATAGGCTCTGAGGTTGCACAGTTACATGTGAAAAGTATGCACCTGTTGCAGGTGGCTTATTGGAAGAGGCAGTATCCGTTTTCCTGGTAATACACAAGTACTTTTGGAGCATGAAAAATATTGGCAGAGGAAAATGTTGTGCTGAAGAAAGTGCTGTTGCGCAGATGCACTGTATTGTAAACTCTGACTAAATCAGATTTCATGCAAACAGCTCACTTATGTAATGGATAATTGAAGTATGGCATAAGTGCATATGATTTGCATTCATGCTGAGGAAAAAAAAAAAATCCACAGAAAAACCGAATCAATGGGGAGGTTGTTGCCAGGACAAAGTAATGTTGCTTTTGAGGTAAAGAGACATTTTATATTTCATAAGGCTCTTGTGTCATAGGAACCCAGAGATGACACCAGTGCTAACACAGGTAGTAATCGGGGCGTACATTTGGTAGAAGGAAGAGCAGGTCACCTGTTGTCTTGCCTCCAACCTGAACTGCACAGTATTTCTGTGTTCACTGATGTAACTGGGACTGACAGCTAACCAACAGCTGGAATCCTCACAAGTGTGTTCTTACAGAGGTGACAGATATTTAGCCCCGTGAGGGAAAAATTTCATTGCAGGATTTTTCCCACTGGGAATTGAGTTTGCTCTGGGGAAGACAATGGGAGGAGAAAAGAGCCCTGGAACATTGGCAATGGTTTTGTAGGTCATGACCTGTGACAGTGAGTCAAAAACATGCCTTGGTGATTTCTGCCAGGTGGCTTAGAGCTTTGGTTCCCCAGAATTTCAGCTGCTTGTAAGAGATAAAACCAGGTCTCAGAGGAAAAGGGAGGGGAATTTTTTTTTCCAGAAAAATTTCACTGGATGAGGTGAATCATGGTTGATTGGAACACAAGTCTCAGACAGATAAATAGCGTTGTCTAAAAAGAGATAAGCATGTCTGGTTTTGTACCTGGCTTTCAAAGGTATCATTCATAGCGTAGAGAAGCATTTGAGGTGTCTGAAAATACCAGTACGTTCAGCAGTTGAGTTCACTTACGACTTTCTTACTCATCCCACTAAAAGTGCCAAAGAAATAGAGCTATTCCTTGTATCCTTCGAAAGTGAACAGGAAATACTCCCAGATGTTCAAGAAAAGCACCAGTTGTAACAGGATGCCTAAAATTCAGGTGACTTGAATATCCCTGCCCTTCTTCCATGAACTTTGGTGCAGTCGTTCAGATCGTACAAGTGACTGGTAAGCATCCGATAGCTTTGATTACCCAAAGTGTAGGTAATGAAAAATCAGGACTGAGCAATTTGATAACTTCTTGAAGAAGCAACATTTTTTAAGGAGTTCTAGTTAACTTCCCAGTATTGGTTTTGTGAATCCAGCCTGTGGTAGGTGTGAGCTTGTTACGGCTTCTTGTTGGGAATCTTTGCTGTTTCTGACCTTGAATGTGTGGTTAGTCTTTGAACCGCAGAGATGCTCGGACCCGTCTCCGGTGTGGCAGCCCAGATAACAGCCATTACACGTAGTAATGAGTTATACTGAGTCTCAGTTCGTATACATTTTGTAAATGATTAATAGCTGCTTCAGTAAATAATTGTTAACCCTAGCGTGTGTAGTGCCCCGACCTGTAAAATGTTTATAACATTTGAATTGTTTATCGCCTCGTGAATGGTTTATGGCCTCCGTATAACCTGCTTGTAAATGGACACGTAGGATGAGGTGGACTAAGTGCAGGAGCAGGGAAGCAGAGGACAGGGTGTGTGGCCTCTGTTGTTAAGATCCAGTGGATTCTCATGACACAGTGGGGATGTGAGACCCTACATAGCTCCGCAAGCAGAGGCAGAAAGCCGTCTCCTTCTGCACTTGCACTGTGTAGTGTACATTAGCTAGAATTTGTGAGAGCCCTTTGGTCTCTAATGCACATGGGATTTATCTTGAGACTACAGATAAGGTATTATGATGACTGGCAGCTGGAAGAAAATAGGGAAATGCTGTCTTGTTTCAGCGCTAGAAGGCACTGGATGGCTCTCAGGTGTGTTGCGTTTCCATTGCTAACTTGTGTGGTACTGGAAGAGTCAGTTCCTTCCTTTCTCAGTGCCTGCCTTTCTCCAGCTGCTTTGTTTGACTGGCCGTCTACATCACAAATCATTTGCGCTGGGTCTGAATCTCATGCAATTTGATCCTCCAAATTCTACCCAAATGTAAACAATCAACAATATACCAAACTATGAGTAATAAAAATCACAAGTATCTTCCAGTATAATTGAGATAAACATATTTTCCTTTCTTTTCTCTTTAATCTTTCATTTAATGATGCTTTTGTGTCTGATTTCTGTCACTCATGTTTCCTCCATTTGGACTGACTTCTGGTGTGAAGTTCAGCAGCTGTACCTTTTTCCTCTGTGTTCTCTCTCACTGCTGCAGTATGTGAAATTGCAGCTTTTTGTATAACAGACAGTTTCTTACGTGATTACATTAGCCAGAAAACAGTGCAATATCAAATAGGTGGAAATCTGTACTGCTGTTGTCGGGGACTAGGAGAGCCTAGGCCACCCCCTGCCTCGCTCCTCCAGAACTCCAAGCTGTAAGGGAGCTCTGAGGATATACTGTAGTGTTCAGTTACATCTGGATTAACTCCAGCGTCATGGCACTTGTGTTCTTTTTTCATGGACCCTCTTCTTTCCACAGGCCCATTCATGGGGCTAAAATAACATAAATATAAGATAAACATAAAAATAACAAAGTATGTCTTCTCTAGATCTGGGTATCAGAACGTGATGAACATGTGATATGATCATGTGAAGGCCACGTTAGCGTGGCCCTGCAGACACTCCATGAGGCATATAAAAAGCCTATGGAAAAACATCAACGCAAATACTAGGAGTATCGTATAATCATAGAATGGCTTGTGTTGGAAGGGGGCTTTGAAGATCATCCAGTCCAAATCCTAAATATATTTTCCCTCATGTTTTCTGCCCTAATCCAAGAGCCAGCGTGTGGACTTAGGAGAGAGGAAAGTGAAGTCTCTGTTTTTGATGAGCATCCCATTAGGAAAGTAGAATCCGTGAGAAGCAGAGAGCTGCCAAAATGATTTACTGTCTGTTTTACTGGTTGGTTTATGTTCAATAAATACCCGGATGATTGTGCTGCTGAGTCTTTGGAGAGTGGAGACTGGGAAGGACGGAAGGGTTATGAGCAATTCTGTGCTTTTTTTTGGGTGCCATTTATTTAGTACCTCAGCAAGATTTAACATGATAACTCTTTAAATCTTAGCACGCTACTCAGAGAGGTAGATTGTCCTAAAGGTGTCTGGTAAACAGCTGTTCCAGTCTTTATAAGCTGCTGGGAAGGTGTGCATCGTTCAGAATGAATATGGAAGCAGCTGCAGCTTTGGAAGCTTTCAATTCCTGAATAATTACTTTGGACATCTCTTCCACTTTGGCAGTTGTGGCTGTGGTGATCGTCGTTTACAGTAATAGACAGTACCTTTTACTGAACCAACTGATAACATTAGAAAAATAGATTGACTTTCAGGCAGTTAAGTCCTCCTTGGGATTTATTAACACTTCTTGGATTATTGCACCTAGCTAATGTATGTACAGAATGCAGAGGGAATCTTCTCTGCTGCAGGCTTCTGACAGTTGATTGCAGTTTGTGGCATTTTCTTACTAGTTTAGCCCCTTTAAAAACCATTCTGATAAACACGAGTAGAAGTCTTCTTGGGAGGGTTCATAAAAGTGTTGATGATATGAAATCCAGAAACCTACAGTAATATCAGGATTTAACACATTGTCAGAACTGTCTGAAATTAGGTTAGTGA
This sequence comes from Tetrax tetrax, assembly GCA_009806455.1. NCBI lineage: Eukaryota > Metazoa > Chordata > Aves > Otidiformes > Otididae > Tetrax > Tetrax tetrax. Next base: position 562,447 of record WHYT01016384.1, read on the forward strand.
AAATTAATGTGTACAAATCTCAATCTGATTTTTCTTTTTGGAGGGAAATCATTAGTACCTAGCAGGAATAGATCAGGATAGCTTGCTGTCAAGATTCTCCTTTTACTGGTAGTGAGGATGTGTTACGTACTTTGATAATGGTGGTACACATCTCATTGCTGCAAGATCTCCAGAAAATACCTCAAGGTAAGAGTTGCAAGGCTTAACAACAGAGTGATTCATCAAGAGTATTTGAGAAAGATGTTTTGTTTAGTCTGTTCACTTTCTGGCTTTTAACTTGAGACACTTTAGGCAGCTGATTTTCAGAAAATATGAGTGGCTGAAGCTCTTATTCTGTTGGATAGCCAAAATTAGCACCTATTTTTAAATAATTATTTTTTTAAAATAAAATTTGAAATGGGGGTTCTGTCCAAGATCGTGCTAGAAGATGGCAAAACCCAAACTGGAACTCAAGATGCTTGCTGCTGCTCCCAAAACTATTACAAGGTTTAAATGAAAAATACGCAGGGAGGAAAGAAATGCCTTGCTGGATGGGTCTGACATGTTCTGTGCCACACCACAGGCTGAGTGGGTGAGCTCAGCGGGGATTTCCACCCTGAGTAAAACTCCTGGTTGTTGGAGGTGTATCTCATCTCTGGGCTGGTTCATTCTTTTTCCATGTAGCTGGCTATCTGTCATATTTGACGGAGAAATTGCTATGACAAAATGCTAAAAGCTCTTGCTCTGGGGTATTTTTAATCTACTGTAGGTGAAAGATCAGAACACATTTTTGGAAGATTTATGTGTCATACCGTTGTGCTGGGCTGGATAGGATAAATGGGAGGTGACAAACTACAGGACACGAGATTTAAACCGTAGACCTCTGGCATTAAGAGTCATCACAACTGTATGTTACCACATTTATGTTCGGGAGTTAAAGGCTTTGCTCTGAGGAATGCCATACATGCTTAGCAGAGGTATGGAAACACAGCTCTTTACTCAGACTTTAAGCTTTATTGTGGTGATCAGTAGTTAAATCTCCTCGCAGGCCATTGTGGATTTTAGTGCAGAATATTTTTAAGCAATCTTTAAGTCTTTGGGTTGTTTGTGCAGAATAACACATCTCAGTTTCTTGAAAAGGGTGTAGCTGCTTAATGCCAGTTCAGCTCGAGCAGACTCATCATTTTTCACTGATCCTTTAATAGTCCAGTCTTTCAAACTGCTTCCCAGCTCTAGGATCTCTGTTAACTGTGTCCATTTCTGAAACAAAAGCGCTGATAGAGTAAAAAGGCTTTGGGATGTATGAAACACTGAGTGTTCTGCTGAACTAAGCCCCACGTTTCTGCAGTGCATCATAATGTGAGAGAATAATAGGGGGAGGATGGCTACATGCAGCTGCTCCTCTGCCCGGGTGACAGATGTAATCGAAAACGTTATCAAGCCTGTTTAGAAAACAGGGAGGAGAGGAATGAAGAAGAGAGGGTGAAGCTGATAGAGTGGAAGGCAAGGTGAAAAGCGATGGCTGAAGGGAAGGACTGGGCTTGCTGCAAGTTGAGGCGCTGCTCTTGCCAGTCACCGGGCTGGAACCCGTCCCGTGTAGATGATCACGGTATTTCACTGTCTTTAGTGCTGTCCTGAGTTTTTTCAGGTGTGTGTAGCTGACCAGCTGACTCCGAGTTCGGATACAGGCTCTACGCAATATTGAGTGCTGTTCCTGGTGTTCGTAATGCAGTGTGTGCTGCCTAAATTACACATCATTACGAGGGGCACATCACCAATTAGTATATGGATTTGTTCTGCATGTGCAAATCTTTTCTTGGGCTGAGGAAGTGTCACACAGAGACTTGGCTGAAGAAGAAAAGAAAACAGTTTAATCTTCAATTGTAATTGTCATCCTCAGGCTAATGATAAGCAATATTATGGCCTGCATATCGGCTGTAATTAAGCAGTGAGACACAACAAGGTGTATGTTACAGAGAGATAACACAGTGCTTAAGAGGCAGTGACCTGCAAAGCACGTTATCTCCCAGCTGCACAAGCCCTGCAGAGTCAGTGTGTACACGCGTGGTGCGGATCCACTGTCCCCTCTTCCACCGCCTCCAGTCTGCTTTGCAAGGTGCAAAAATTGGAAAGGATTTTCCTATTGCTTGTTGTGCTGTGTGATTTTTTTTAAAAAAACCCTTCCTTTTTCTGTTAGTCAACTTCTGCACATATAACAAGCCAGTATGAAACATTCTGAATTGTTCACTGGAGTTCTGGGAAATTAGCAGAACCTAAAGTGAGGCCCTTCAGTGTTTTCTTAGAGAAGCAGGTATGGAGTACGCGGGGAAGGATTCTCATTGACGATCCAAGCACCAACCCGACAGCAACCCTTCATTTGCTCCAAGAAGGATTTCCTGTTGTTTTCGAAGATAGCAGAGGGAGCTTTGAGCTGGAACATGGTGTTAGATGAAATTTGTTTCAAAGTGGAATTGATTTTTTGGTTAGAATTAAAGATCGGAAGCGTGAAGCTTGTACTGTTTGTACTCACAGGAGAGCCTTTCCTTTCAAGGTACCGTTGCCCACGTAAATGCCCTGCATGGACTGACCGAACGATGATGCTGCGTGAGTGGCTGAATTGAAACTAGGGCTGAGAGCGTGGCATAAGCACTAAAAAATTACACATCCAGAAAACAAAGGGATTAAAGCATCTGAGTCCTGTTTCTTTGAGGAGAATGCATGGTTTCTTTTGTACAGCCTAGGAATCCTAATGTAGAACTCGGGTTGGAGGAGGGAACCCTGGTGAGTGAGACCTTCCAAACAGCGACAGAAAATGTAGAACGGGATCAGTTCTTCCCCGTGGAGTCCTGTCAGGGCGTCTCTGATCTGGGAGGAGGTCTGTGGAAGGGAAGGGAGGTGGTGACGGGGAGCAGCATGTGGCCCTTCCCTGTGACATCCAGCTCTCTGCAGAGCGGCCTGAAGGAGGGCCGAGTGCGGGTCTCCGTACCAAGTTTCAGTGGCATATTTGTGGTGCAGGATGGATGTGTCTTTGTGATCATAGGCAGATATTGTGAATGTTTGGTTTTCGTACAATCAGCGTTTTGAGGCTTATTCCTTATGTTACCTCTAATGCAGTTTTGCAGAGGAAAAAACTTTCAGTTTAAGCATCGTGGACATGGATCTACTGCCTCTTGGTATTGCATGATTGTACAAAATGAATATAAAATACAGTAGATCAAATTGCTTAATTTTGTTCCTGTGTAACAGTCTGTCTCATGCTTACTTGTTGATAGTTTCCCCCCTCAGCTGTACAAACTGAATTCCAGATGTCAAATTAGAATGTCACTGTGAGCTTTGTAAACAAACTACTGCCGGTTTCGCCTATGCAGGGTGAGAAGAGCAGCAGTAACAGAGGGGGGAAGAGAAGTGTCTTTTCCAATGTCTTGTAGCCAATAATTGCCAGAACAGAATATGTAATTTTTTATTTCCCCGTTTTTTGCTGATGTTACCTGTTGAAATGGATGGATACTTATTAGCCAAATACAGGATTTCAGCAGTCTGGAAGGACAATCCTCTTGCAGCCCGAGTTGTACTATACATTGTCAGCAGCAGAGAGAGGTTCTTAGGGTTTGAATGGCACTTAGCCCATCTGGACCCTGATTTCAGTTGGATGTCCTAGATATTACTGTAATAAAAATACAAATAAATGAAGTTGGGCTTCATATAAGAACAGAGAGACAAGGCAGAGACAACAGAAAGAGCTCTCTTCCTCAAGCCCTTCTGCTGGGTGAGACGCTGTTTCCGATTACAGCGGTAGCGCTGGAAATGCCTGCTAGATGTCTGGTGATCATCCATCCAGAGCAATTACAAGGCCTCCGACACCAGCAGGGGCTGAGCCACAGGCTTCTTATCTGGGAAAATTGATGGAAGAGAAGGGGGGAGCGAGGGAAGAAATCAATGCCTTTCACCAGTGTTATCTGGGAAATTGAATTAAGCAGCATGGGATCCCTGCTCTGTGCGCTGGGAGAGTCAGAGCCCAGAGAAGCTGTTTGCAGTAAGCTCAGTCCTTGGGCAGGGCAGGTGGGGAGCCACGCGTTGCTGCTGCTGGGCATCCAGTAAGGTCACTGGGACCCGGTGTGCAGGAGGAGTTCGGCACTGACCAACGTGCAGAACCTTTAACCTGATAGCGCCAGTTCCACTTGTATCTGCTCGCAGGCTTAACTTAGCATTCGGTATTCTTGTTCTTGTTTTGGTGTCGCCAAAAGTATCTCACTGCTCACCACATCCCACTTTTTACTGCAAAGCACTGTAGAGAACGCAACTATGATGACACAAGCAAAGATTTCAGAGGCAGTACGAGTTAAACCCTATTGCTTAAAAGTGATGCCTCTGCTGAGTCTTTTGGCAACACCGCCGCACTGCAGAGATGTAATCCAGTATGGGGATCTGCAGAAAGTCTGGGTCTGCAGGGCAGGGGCAGGGGCAGTGCCTGCCGAGGCTTTGGGTGGGGTTTTTGACGTGCAAGGAAATGTAGCATGTTGCTGTGGGGTTTGGTGTTTTGCTTTCGTTTGTATTTCTGCTTCTCACTTCACTTACCTTATGGGCTGGAAAGGTAAGGAAAGTCAATTTGACTGATATTACTTTATATTATACTACTTTTAATATATTATACTTACTTATTTTGCAAAGCATTGTTGAAATCTAGGAGCTAGATTTAGGAGTGCTTAACAGTGTGAGCATCTGTAAAATGACGCTTTCCTGTACTGAGCCTGCTGTCAGCATTGCAAAGGCCACCAGCACTGCTGTGGAGGTGTTTGGTAGGAGCTTCCTCCTTGGTGTATGAACGAGTAAGAATGGAGATCCATACAGACAACAGCAGGGAGATTGTCACTTGGGATACTGCAGAAAAGAATCCATTTGTACTGGTTGAATCTGTGCCCTCAGTGGGCAATGTGGCCAACAGCTGGGTTAATGCATTGTGTGGTACCTGGTTTTACGCCTTGGCCTCGTACAGGCGGGGGTTTAATGACATTTTTGGACAGTAGTAGTCAGTAAAGGAGTTTGTGCAGCTCAAGAGCATCTGGTGCTACAGGCCTTGGAGCTGAGTCCTGCTGAGAGCACATGTTTCAGGAACTCAAGACATGGTGTAGGTAAACGGGCTTTATAAATTTCTGTTTGTAAGCTTTCTTCACAAGATAACGATGAACACTCAAGCTCATAGTCTCACCTCCTTTGAAGCAGTAAAATCTCATTTTCCTTTGACCTGTGTAGGCTTCCTCCTGTCCTGCAGTGTTTTTCTCTTGCAGTTCGAAGATTGAGGGTAGGTGCTAGAAGGGCAGAGGGCTGGGATAGCTGGGCCGGCATAGGCTCTGGGGAAGTACTTAAAAGCATGAAATTAACAAGGTTCCAGATTAAGGAGCTGACTCAGCAGAAAACAAACACAAAAGTAAATCCCAAAAGATGAGCCAGAAATCCCGTGAATACTGTACAGAACAATTCAACTAAATCAGCTCGGAGCAGAGATCTGTGGAAACTTTTTTCCCTCCCAAATAAAAGTGTGTGGGAATTTGCACTGCAGTCAGGTACACTTAAAGTGCGCATAAGCCATGTAATAAAAATTCCGCTGGAGCGTACGTCATACAGCTGTGTTTTATTGTATTTGTGCTCTCTGCCTACTGACAGTGCCTTTATAACTGGATTACTCACGTATCATCATTAACTCTGACACTCCTGGGTTTTTACTGCTTCCCTGGTTCCTATCATCTTCTGCAAGTTTGATCCCTCCTTGCAGACGTGCCAATTTGTATTTCTTTAATATCTTTTCAGAAAATGGCTGTGGGATCACATCAAAAGTGTGGTTTGGATACCACGGGCGGTATCCAAAACTGCCTCCAAAACTCCCTACCAAACCTCTGCTGCGTATGTGTTGAGGTTTCCCTTTGCTCCGTCCGTTGGGGGTAAACCTGGGTGTAAGTAAGGGGTGCTGCTGCCGGTGAACTGGAAGTGACTGAGGTGCGGCGCTGAGCTCTGGTTTAAGCCTACACCTGAGATTCCCTAGCCGTTTCTGTCAGGTGTGCTCTGTAGAGCGTTTCGGTTTCCTGTGCGTGCCGTGGTCAGAGTGAGCAGATCCGGGTGTCTGCCTGTGGGGTTTGGGTTGTTTTCCTGGTGCCTGAGTAACAGAAGCCATTGAACGAGACCTAAAGACTTTTTACTTCAGGCCTCAGGAAATCTGATTTTTATTTCTGGTCACCAGCAGCTAGTTTGAGCCTGGGTCAGTTCATCTCACTTTGTGGGTCTCTTCAAGTTTTGCCAAATTTTGAGTTCAGGAGAGTGGAGGAGGCAAATGAAATAGTTTGCTTTGTGTGTTTGTTCTTGTAATCGATGACAGTTAAAGGAAAGCTCCTGGAATATGGAGCAGCCAGATAAATTTGGGATAGCTGAAAAGGGACAGTCCAAGAAAAAGGGAGGTGTCTGGTAGGCCTGCGTGGCTGGAGTCAGACGTCAGATTTTCATCCGTGGGGCCAAGCCATATTTCCAAGTTCGCCTCAGCTAACTTGAGGAAGAGACCAGAACAAACAAGGTTTACTCCTCAGTTCTTCTGAAAACCGTAGAAGTGCTGCGTGCTCCTTATCTGAGCTGGGGACCTGGCATGACGCAGGGCCGGTACTGCTGCAGTTGTGTCTGCAGTGGCCAAAGACGAGCCGGTCTTGGGGCGGTCGCCATCCTCCTGCCAGGAGGGCTTTTCTGTACAAAGAGCTGGCACTGTGTTAGCACGGGGTGTTGAGCGAGCCTGAAGCCATTTTTGTGGTCTGGGAAAATTTGTATCTTGTCTTTGTCTCCTTGCATGATCATTTTGGAGTGTTGTTTTATCAGTGTAGTGGAGTAGGATCTGTATCTACGTGAATTTGAGTTAACTGATTTGCAGTTGAATGGTAAATGAAGTTTTTCCCTGTGTTCCTAACTGAAGGAATCCTACTATTCCAAGTTAAGAAAATGAGCTGGCAAATTCTTTAAAGAGCTGGGAATGTGACTCCTGCCCCTTGTGACAGAAGAATATCTTCCTTTTTTTAAAGCCATTTTGCTTCAAAACGGGATATTTTCCAAAGATACTAAAAAGTTCAAAGCAAATGTCCATGTGACGTGCTGACAGAAACACAGCTGGTCTTCCTGGAAGTGCTTGGCAGTCTGGTCTCTTCAGACCTGGGGTTTTTTTTTGTGTACAGAATCTGGGGAACAAAGTTACTGAAGTGTATTGCTCAAGTACATCAGGAAACTTACAAGATTTTTTTTTTTTTCACCTGTATACGTTGACTACAGACGGTAATTGTCGATAGAGAAAAACCTTGCTGATTCCACTTGGTACCAAAAATGAGTGAAAACACCATTTTGCTGCCAGTCATTTGGGGGCAGGAATCACTGATGCAGCTGCAGCCCATTCCTTCAGGCTTTGGAGGTGCCAAACACGCAGGTGTAAGCTGAAAAAGCTGGACAGGTTCTGCACGCTCACTTGGATACGCTGGTTGGTGTTTGCAGATTCCAGCCTTAATTGGTTCACGTAGGACCTCCAGGAATTGACTGGGTTCTGGATTTCTGGAAATGCTAATGGGGCAATTCAGCTACGGCCCTTCAGACAGAGTTCTTTGTACATTTAGTTAATTGTGTCAATGACGCTATATTCTGTACGTGTGAAGTTAACTGGTAACACTTTGTCATTCAGTATCCGGTTACTGTCTTTCATTTTTTTCCAAGGTAAGTTTCTGTCACCGAGCTGGTACAGGAACTCTGCTCCAAAACCCAACTGTGCTCCAAAACCCCGCAACAATTCCAGGGCTGTTGTGGCTTGTACACATCTCTTCTTCATTTCCAGCAAATGCACCAATTTTTTAATTTTTATTTTTTTTTCTCCCTGCTAGGAGCAAGAGAATGAAATACCGATTTGATTCCCAGTACACTTGAGTTGGGAGTGTCCACTGGAGTCACAGGTAGGAAGCGTTTCTGGTAATGAACTCTGCTTTCACGGGCGGTTCTGTGCTGCCTGTCGGCAGAAGGAACTGGAGTAGAGCAATGGAGACAGCAATACAGGTGCCAGAACAGCTTGGGCTGTAATTATGCTGCAAAATGAGATTTTAGCAAGAGAGCCTCTTCAGCGCAGGAACAGGAGGCCTGCAGCAGAGCAGACAGAATCAAAGTTTCACCATTTCAAGTGGTTTCTTTTGGGCTGCAGGTTTTAATACAACAGCTTAAGAGAGAAAGAATGGAGAAAGGGTCCGACTTTTACATGGTAAGCATTTTGAATTTAGGCGAAATGGTGATGTGGGACTAGTGGTGGGTAAACCCAAGTGCTCTGCTGCAGTTTGTGTTGAAGAAAGCTCAGTCATAACATACAACAGCGGAATGTCTTTACAGGCAGTTCTAGCAAACCCCGGAGAAAGAGGGGCATTGCTCTGAGCTCTGTACAGAATGCAGATACCCCGGTGTTCAGCCAGGAGCTCTTCCTTAACTAGAAGGCCTCAGGCTTCAAGCCTGTCAAGTTCCAGCATCACTGGTGAGCAATGTTCCCATAGCTCCCTTCACACCAAAGAGAGCAAGAGTGGATCGCTGGCGTACAGCTTTTTGTGTCTGTGCTCATTTTGTCAACAAGGGTGCGGGCGGGAACAAAAAAGCCTGTGGACCAGTGGTAATCTGGGTGCGTGAGGCAGAGCGCTGTGTCAGTGCGGCAGGCCAGGGACTTTCAGCAAACGTCACGTCTGTAGAGCAAGAGGCAGCAGCTCAGCCTGGTTCTGCCCGCTGGTGAGACCCAGGTGGCAGAAACAGGAAATAAACAACTCCTTAGAAAGCAAGGCTGCAGTGAGTCAGAAATGTGAAGTAAAAATGATTTTTTTTTTTTTTTTAAGCTGGCCGTTCATTCTCTGACTTTTCCACTGTTTTACAAGGGCATGTTAAGAAATGTACCGGAGCTGTGGAAATTCTGCAGCCATTTCTCAGAAAACCATGAGAGAATTACTTTAACATATGTTTCCATCTTCTACTTTTTACATTTTTCCCCTCTTGTATTTCTTTATTTGACCCGGTACAAACTTTTATATGCTTACAGTTCTCATTATTCAAAAGAAATTGTGCTTTGTTGTTAGAATTTCCCCACGAAGCCGTACGCATCGGTTCCAGTTAAATTCCTTTCTCCTTACCGTGCTGTCAGGCGCAGACCTGAGAGCGAGCGCCCCTTTCCCGGTGCCTCAGAGGGACGGTGCTGCGCTGGCTGGGAAGCAGCGCGGGGAAGGTGCTGCTTTAACTCACACCTACTGGGCAACCCGGGAAACGGATGTGAGGCCAGTAACAATCTCAGTTACGTGTGTGTAGCACAGGTTTTATAAGTTTGTAGTGTTTAACTGTAAATACTTTGAGAAGTCTTGGCTTTTCAGGCAGTGGTACCAGCGCGTTTTCAGACACCCGTACGCCTCTGAAGTTCGCCCGTCCTGAAAAATGAGGCCACAGCTACAAGGACAGAACACTCGGAAACCATCCCGTATGTTTTTTTTCTGGACAAACAATTTTATTTTAGGTAATGCGTCTATACACTGTACATTCAGTCACTGTGGTATATAAGCATAGCTATTTTCATACATAATCTCATAAAGTCCTTTATTTTACAATATTATCTGCTTCACGGGGAGGGGATGTGGAAAAGGGGGTGGAAAAGGACTATCAAGGTACACAGCGAAATAGATAAATATGCCAAGCTTTTTTCTTATTTTTTTTTTAAATCAGGCATTTATAAACAAGAAAGCATACATTACTTACATAAAAATAGTTCTAGAATAGTAGAGTAAGTCATAATATTGTCATTAGCAGCAGCATAGGAGAGACCAGGATAACAAAAATGTGCTGAAATGCTATTGGCTATTATAAATGTAAAGATTTATTTTTCTTCAATTGAAAAAATGTCATTTCTGTGAGTTCTTTTGATTTAAAAAACAAAAACAAAACAAAACAAAAAAACCTCAACCAAACCAACAAAAACTTCTCTCTAGAACACATGGGACTGATGAGAGGGCAGAATGGAAAAATCAACCTTTTGGTAATAAAATACTTTACAGTGAAAATAAGGACAAATAAAATGCAGGTGGTGGAGAAAGGTTAACCCACATGTAAAACTTGCAAAAAGATTTTTGTTTTGTTTTTTTCCTAACAGACAGCAAAGGTTCTTCTTAGTTAAAAACACAACTCATAAAACAAGACAACTACCAGGTAAGAAAGAGTTTTGAAAAAGTAAACACCATATACACTTATAATACAACAGTGTAAAATGAAAAAAAGTATTTACATGTTGAATTTACTTTTGTTTTTTGTTTTTTTTTTTACATTGGCTAGTTCTGTTTGAAAAGCAGAATATTATGTATACTAGTTAGCTGCTCCATAGATATGAATGTTATTGCTGTTGGTTTTTTTCCCTTCGTTAAGTCTTCTTTCAGTAATAGAAACAATGAGTAATTAAACTGAATATACAAGTATTAAGTAATATATTTTTAAGTACAGGGAGAGTCAACAGCCTGTATGAAACACCTCTTCTCCCTTTTAACTTCTTAAAGGAAACTAAAGAGCAGTGAAATGAGATGTGACTGTGTGACTCCCACACGCGCAGGCTGGAGTGCAAACGGAATGCAGCGGGGACCCAACAGTGAGAGGGAGGGAAAGCCCTTCCAGCCCAACGGGCCAGCAACTGTTTCACTGAAGTGTTGCACAGAAATTACACGCAGAACTCCCTTACCTCCAGCACCTTCACAAAAGTTTGTGGGGTTTTTTTCTCAGAGGATTCCCACTGTTTTGACAGCCCTTCCCTAGAAGTAGTGTCTCTGGCCAATTCTGACAAATGTAAAATAAATTACATGCACAGGAATTCTGAATTAGAAATAAATTATCTATTCTGCGGAAATACTTAAGATTTTATTGTTAAAATGTATTCAGGAAAGACAAAATTATTTAAGATGACTCCTATCAGCCTCTCCTGTTGATTAACTGCTGGTGTGGAATGTTTGTTGCCAGTTGTCTTGCACCTTACTTAACCATACTGATTTGAAGCCTTAATTTAAAGGAATTAATGTTTTTCCTAGGATGTTTTCACTCCCAAGGAGCAAAGTACTGCTGAGTCTTAACCTCAAACACCGCGAGGTTTGTGTGTCAGATACGACACTTTACAGAATGTGCAGGAAGCACAGCTTTAGAACAAGAGTGGTACACTCGCTCTGGGGGCTTCTTTCTTGCAAATCTGACGCTGTTTACCTGTGAAGCACAGGTGATGCTGGTTGTTTGACCAGACTGTTTACAACTGATAAGATTATTTACTGGTTTATTTTCTTCCTTTGGAAAAAAATGCAGATTTCATGAATTGTGGAGGATAAAAGCATCGTATGCCCAGAAGAAGTGGTGCCAGCGACTCGGCGTGCCGCTCTGGACACACCCGACAGACAAGCTCTCACCTGTGCTGCAGGTAAGTGAGCGGCTTTTCCTGCAAAACACCAGATAGCGACGGACACAGTGCCGTTTGCTGATGAGTCGTAAGGGGAGCGACAGAATCAAAAATCAGGGGGAAAAACCACCAACCAAAATGTACACAGGCAGGCTTCAAAGCAGCTGGGAGAGGGGGGTGGGAGCACATTTGTTCTGTGTGTAATTTCCTAACGTGGCAGTAAAGCAGAGCATCTGAGACTTGAAATGCACGTGATCAACTAAAGCTAATGTTATTTAGTTTCCCTTGAAGAAATAAGTGAATAATACAGATCTGGAAATCATAAGGCTGAGAACATTTTTATGCATACTGCATAACAAAATAAACCCTTTACATAAGACAGTAATAATGCCCATTAATGAATATACGTATGGCAGAGAGTTTAATTCCATGCATATGATTTAATAATCGCAGAAAAAAACATACGAAGAAGCAAAAAAAAAAAAAAACACCACACATTAAAAAAACCTGCTTAAGCATGATCAAAATTCCTTTTGCATTGCACTTTAGAGAGGAGATCTGCACCTAGACTCAGTCTCCAGCATCCCAAACACAGGGCAAGCCCTGTACGAACGGACAGGTTCACGTCATTTACTTGGTGTAACTGGTTCTTGCTCCCAACAGTTTTACATTGTCCCAGTAATTCTGCTCCTTTCATATTTCTTCTTTTTGTACCTAAAACATATATATGAACTTCTCTGTTAATGCTCACAGTTATTATAATGGTTATTATAATGGTTTCAAGCAAACAGCTCTTGTTTAAAAAAAAAAAAATCTCTAATGTATGGTAAGTAAATACTATAATTTTAGGATTGGAAGCCGCTTTCTGTCTACTGGGAAATAATTTTTAAGCTTACATAGTTTGCACTAATGTCCAAAAGCAAATAAAGATAACTGGAAATATGTTTCTTTGTTTAGAATAACTTCTATGTATGATGATGCATAGGATTTTATATTTTTTTTTCTTTTTATTCTTTAAGGTTAAAAAAAAAAGTGTCAGCATTGCCTACATAAGATGCTGCGAGGAAAAATGAGCTGGAAGGCACATGTGCAGCCCCAGATCACATTTTCACTTCATGCTGATAAGCTCGGGTGTGTAAGAGGTGAGTGTTCGGGGTGAAAATCGCTTTTCTCTTGTTCGGTAAAGCACCAGCTTGATTGGCTAAGCACTTCCGGGAGCATCGCTGCTGCTCCCCAGCTTCGGTTGATACAGAGCCACGGAAAAAGGTGTGGAACTCCACCAGCGGTGCACTGGTCTGGTGGATGCGGGTTCGGTAGCACTCTGTACCTGCCCAACCCTCCTTTTGCGTTACTGCGAAGGGTGATGGGAGGTGTCACGTGTGGAAAACGGGGTTGGTGACAGATTTTCACATCTGTTAGCAGGGTAGAATCTAGAATGCTCAACTTGTAAACTTTAGAAATATGGAATAAAATGCAGAGTAAGATTCTGACAAAGTGCAGTTTAGAAAAAATAAAAATCAACAACAATAACAACACCAACAATAAGACAAAGTGATGGCATGCTGCATTTTTATTCCGGGGCTGCGGCTTGGATCCCAAAATTAAAGTAATTTCTTTTTTTAAAAACAAAAAAGATTTTTTAAAAAAAGACGTAGGCTTATTCACAGCAGCAAAAATGTTGTTTTTCTTTTCTGTAGTATCCAGTAATGCGGTGTTGCACTCTCCTTGGGCACAGGAATCCTGACTGACAGTTCATAACAAATGCAGGTAAATACTGAATTTATGGTAAGATGGTGCAACAAAGATGAGTTTTCCAGAAAACTGAAAGCTGAAGTAAAGATTTCAGAATAACTTCAGAACGCGTACATCTTCTGCTTTATTTCTGAACCAACTTACAGATCGTCCAACTCCTTCCTTGGTTTCCTTTCCCTTCCTAAAGCTGAAGTGCTCTTGGATGCAGTGAGTCTTTTGAACACATGGATGCATGAAGATGTCTTTAGAAAAGATGGCGTGATTTGCAACCGCTGGAGTCTGTAAGGCTGGGTTTGGAACGCTAAAGCATTCATCTTCCCTCCCCTTTTACGATCCTGCATCTTCCTTAATTCTTGTGTTCAGGACAGGAAATGAAGAGAATTCTTTCTAAGGAAAAAATCAACTTTGAAAAGCACTCTGAAATTCTCATACACCCACGTGACGGGATTAGAACTGTGATGGCTTCCTGGGTGGCTGGAAAACTGCTAACGAAACGGCATCATCACCAGAGGGCTTCTACGTTAGGAATCCCAGCGCTATAACAAGTCATTAAAAATTGTGCATTGAAGCTCTCTCGTTTTGCTTTAAAGGTTCATTATAAAAATCTTGTTAATTTTTAATACCAAGTCTGTGTAATGAATCATTTTAAATAGCTTATAAGAAAAGTTTGTTTGTTTTTAAATTCCAAAATGTTCCAACAGGCAGACGGGCAACACCACCCCTGCCACGCTTGCCTTGCACTCTGCTTTTAGGTGGACGATGCTGCTTGCTTGGAGTTTGCGAGTAGAAAATTTGCTGTGGACTTAAAAGTAAGTATTTTGTTTATAAACACTTCGTGTTTTGTAGGCACAGTAAGATGTTGTGCTATGTGGATTGGAAAAAGAAGAGGCGTAATTCAGTGCTTCTGTTATAAAGAGTAACATCTGCCTTCCAGCTCCTGCGGATGCAGCGTGCCAGCTCCGTGGGCCGGGACACAAGGACTCACACATGCACTTACACGCGCCCCCCCTTACTGTGCCGGCGCGGCGGGCCCTGCGCGGTTCAGTTCTCCAGGGCCCCCGGCGTGTTCTCGCTGCCGGCCTGGCTGCCCGCCTTGGGCCACAGCTGCTCCTGGAGTTCCTTGACCACTTTTTCCAGGTGTTCCCGGGCCTCCCTTTCATGGATCAGGTCTGCGCGGAGCTGCTCCCTGTCAGCCTCGGCGTGCTGCAGCTTCACCTGCAGGTCCTCGATCTGCGGGAAACACAGCGAGAAACACAACAATCAATAAAGGATTGCAACAGCTCAGTCCGCTGTCATTTAATGGCGCTGAACGCCCACGGGAACCAGGCGGGCACCACCTTTCCTGCGGGTAAGAGAAAAAGAGAGGGCGGAAAATAAACAAACCAAACCAAACCCCAACAACGGAGACACGGACAGGGACAGACACACGGACACGGACAGACAAACGGACACGGACAGGGACAGACACACGGACAGGGACAGACACACGGACGGACAGACACACGGACAGGGACAGACACACGGACAGAAAGACAAACGGAC
>WHYT01016385.1:0-12493 GCA_009806455.1 Tetrax tetrax
ACCCCCGCCCCCCCCGCCCTTCCCCACTCCGCGTTCCGCAGCGTGTGGAGCAAGAGGCGGGGATGCCGCCCGTGGGGGTGGACGCGGCTCCCCCCGCCTCCGCCGCGGAGTGCGGCGCGGGGAGCTGCGGTTCCCCCGCGCCGAGGAAGGTGCGGGGCTGCCGCCGACCGGGGCGCGTCCCGCCGCGATCGCGAGTGGGGCAGGCGCTTCCCTTGCGCGCCCCCTAGGTGGCGCTGTGGTGCCGGCGCCAAGCGGAGCGCCCCGTCGGGCCCCGGGCGCTTTCGGGGGGCGTTCGCAGCCGGCAGCTGAGAGGAATGGTGGTTTTGGTTTGTTTGTTTGTTTGTTTTTTTTTAATTTATTATTATTTATAAGAGATATCGGGCTCCCTTCCCAGCTTGTCTAAAATTCTTCTGCGCGGTGGGAGTGACCGGTTTTGCGAGAGTGCTGGCTGCCGGATAATGGAATGGGATGATGTGGGACTTCTTGGAGCAAACCTGTGGGTGAAGTGTAGCAAAGTGTCTTCAAGGCCTTGAAACCAAAGGTTGTGTACCTGCGAGGTTTAGGAGCTTCTTGACAGTCCATCCCTGCTGGATTCCCAATTTTTTTTTTTTTTTTTGCGAAACGTTGGGTTTTTTTTGGAGGGTATAAAGATCAAATGAAATATTCATGTGTCTGCTTTTGCTCAAATGAAATGTCTGGTTTGTACTTAAAACATCACAGCTGATTCGCATGAGTTCTTAATGCATCAGAACTTTAAGTGCTTAAGATACTGCAGACAGCTGGCCGAACTGGTGAATTGGCTTCATTCTGCTTCGCTGAAAGGTTATCTTAGAATGGATTTTCTCCTTAATTTTGTAGCTTAATTTTGTAGCACTCAACAAGAAATTATGGGCATCAAAATTATTTTGCAGGCTATAGAAATGCTGTTTAGATAAGGCTGAAGCAATTGGGACAGTTGATGGCAGAGGAACTGAGGACCAGATTCTTATCTGGTGCTAATAGAACCCATTTATATAGTGTAATGGTTTGGTCCAGGTGCTTTCCTTTTGCTCTAACAACAACCACAACTTCAGGTAATTAAGTTCAATCTCTTTCTTTCTAAGGTGAGGCTTGTTAGAAATTGTTAAAAGCTATTCTCAACTATTAATTTTTCAATGCTAAAAAAAATTAGCTGCAGTTGAGGTAGCCCTGAAAATAAAACCGATAACTGCTTTTGGCAAATTCTTTAATCTTATTGCAGTCACCATAGTTGAATTCTTAAAGCTTCTGTGTTGTGGAGGAAAAAGTTGTGGGCTCTCTGCAGCAATCTAGCTGTCTGACTGCTCATCCTGCATGTCACAGAAGTGCTTTAAACAATTTCTCTTGGTCTCCACTCAGATGGCTGGTGTGATTATTCCCATTCCTCTCTCAAGGTGACCTTTTGTGCTTGAGCAGCTTTAAAACCCGTGCCCTAAAACCTAAACCCGTGCTTGTATCTTTGGCTCGCATCTGTTTGCTGTTATTCCTCTTCCTTCAGGGGTGTTGCATTTTTTTTTTTTCTTGTGAGCTGAGGCTCTCCCTGCGCATCGGTGTCCACGCAGACCCATCCCAGCTCGGGCTGGCCGTTCTGCCATTGCTGGGGCTGCAAGAACATCCGCGGGGTTTGGCTGCCGTGCGTGGTCCTGCCGGGCTGGGCGGTCGCGTTTTGAGCTCCTTCAGAGAGCGGCGTGTGGCACGGCGCTGCTGTCGTAGTGTTTCTTGGTGAAGCGGTGCCAGCTGCAAGGAAAGCTGTAATGAGCTGCCCTAGCTTGGAGGAAGAAACTGCAACCTTTAGGTAAATTTCAAGGCTTTGCGTACTTTAACATAATGGCTAAAATTCCTTGGAAAGTAATTCTCCTGAAACCAAAGGAGATGCTGCAAATGGATGTGATGCTCAACTTTGTTTACTTTAAAATAGTCTGGTTTAATTCTAGCATTACAGTTACCAATTTCTGCATTACACAGTAGATTGAAATCTGTCTGTTTGCTCACACACACTGCTGAGAGCCAGTGTGCGATAGACTCCCTGCCACCCCCAGCTCTTGAGAGACTTCTAGGGTTTACCCACAAATGTTGTTCATTTATTTATTTTTTTTTTTTATTTTGAGTACAACAGCTTGTTTTATAGACATTTCCATACACAAGCTTTGATTTATCTGGGCAGTGATGTCTGTAGAGGCTCACATCGTGCAGATCTGTCCCTCGTTCAAGTGAGGAGAGAAAACAGGCAGTAAGAGTTGTCTGAGTTTACAACAGTGTTCTGGATCTATTCAATCAATTTGAATTTTTCTGACTCCAGGGAACTTTAGACCGCGATCCGGTGGTTGTATTGCATGACGCAGCTGCAGAGCAGATTCTGGAAGGAGCAGAGTCTCCCCTGAGCTCAGGGCAAGGCGATGCTGAGCTGTGGATTAGGATGCCAGGTGATGGGAAAATGCTGTACGGCTTCAGAGTTAACCCTCGCTTGATATTTATGGTGCAGATTTGTTGCTTGGTTTAGGCTATTCTGCTAGATAATGTGTATTAGTGTGTCCTCCTCTTGTTATGAGTGAGAGCAATTAGTGTACTGTCAGCCAGTATGCAATAAAGATAAGTGATTTCTAAACTGACTGGAGAGGGATGCTCAACAAATTCCGTTTATAAAACACACGGAGTTTCTAGCAGGCAGAGGCTGCCCTTTCAGTTTCATCAGTGTTACGGGCATCCTCATATAAATACCATCATGATTTGTAGCAGTTAGTTATTTACTAAATATATATTAAACCAGCTAGTGCCCTGTTCTGCTCTAGGATGGTAATTTCCAGCAGCACATGAGTCAGAGGTGTCTAGAGCTGCAGAGTGAAGTAGTTAGATTTGCTGTGAAGGTATCAACTGAGCATACAAAATAATGTAAAAAAACGTGAGAAATGGTGTGCAAGAGCAATTCATAATGTAACAATGCACTTGTCACTTATTGACAGAGTCACTTTGCTTTATTAAACATTTATTTGTAGCACCAGTAATGTTACATCTGAGGCTTCTAATTGGAATTTAGAAAGCCTAATAAATTTTGATTTCATCCTGAGTGCTCTCAGTCTGGGTTGTTTACGTTAGCGCTGAGGAGAAGCTGTGTCTGAACTCTCTGGCTGTGCGTTGAGTTAACGGCGTGTTGTCTGAGACCGACGCGGCACTGGTGTAAATGGTCCTGGCTCCAAAATTAATGTGATGCACTGAGACTCACCTACCCTGCAGCAAATGCACAGCATGAAAACACCATAAAACGAGTCCTGTCGAGGCAAGGTATGTCATGGTGACTTAATTCAGCCAGGCTTCATTTTGCCATTAGCAGGTACCGTGCCTCGTTAATGTATATTGCTCAGACCAAGCAGCGACCTGTCACATGCTGTAGAAATGCCATTGCCTGCTTCATTAACTGGTCATTATGCTTCGTTAAGGGTCCGTGTTAGCATCCTCTGCAGCTGCCGTGAAAGGTCAAAGCTTCCCTCAGGTCCTGTGGAAGTGGTACCAGGCCTGGAGGCTCCTTTGGTATTTTTGTTGTGAAAAGCAGTGGTGCGATCTGGTGTCCGGTTCCCAAAAAAGTTCAAATGGAGTACAGAGTTCTCCTGGCTGAGCTTGTGGGGCTATGCGTGTGTAACATCTGATAACTAACTGCATTGGTTTTACTTCCAAATTAGAATCCCAGAATGGTTTGGGTGGGAAGGGGCCGTTAAAGCCCACCCAGTCCAACCCCCCTGCGCGGAGCAGGGACATCTCCAACCGGATCAGGTTGCTCAGAGCCCCGGCCAACCTGGTGTGGAAAGTTTCCAGGGAATTTGTTCCGAAAGCCACGAAAGGCAAGAAGTGGATGCTGTTGTAGTGAAAATCGTTGCTTGCATCTTCCCAGTCTCCCACCGCTGGTGCGGGGCTATGGTGGGGCACTGCCAGGGAGGTCGTGCTGCTCTTAAGTAGGATGAGTCTGGGAGGGGTTGGAAATGTCTCTTATTTGGGACAGAGGCAAATGAGTGGAGAAATTATAGTCCCAGGTGGAGCTCACCTCGGTGGTTGGAGTGACACATCAGCCCTCCTCACCGCAGTGTTTGTTTCAGGTCTTGAAAGTTTTAGTGGGTTTGGTGACCATCTGGGCAGGGCTGGATCTGCTCCAGGCAGTGTCATCCTCTGAACTGGAGGGCGGTAACTGTATTTTCTGGAATATCATTACTGGAAGCTTTCAGTGGTCACAGAAGAATGCGGGTGTTCGGGGCTTTCCTGAAGATCTGCTGAGAGTACAAGTGTGTGTTCCTGATGATGAGTGGCCCTGTGCTGCTAGGGATTCTGGAGATGGGATAAAGTCACCCTCTGGTTTCTACAGTCCCATTATCTTGTGTTTTGATGTGGTTTGCTCTTGGCCACAGTAGTTGGATTTAGAAACCCCAGAGCTCTGGGTCTGCAGGTGCTATGTGGGAACATGTCCTGTGGAGGATAGTTTTGGGGTAACTGTTGCACTGTGGGAATTCATTGCCAATATGCTGATGGGTGCAAAACAGGACAAAAAAAAAAATCAGTGTTTTGCTGCTTGTGCTGTGGGAGTCTGCAAAGCTCCATCGGCACTGGCTGAGGGTGGAGGGGTGCCATCAGCTGGAGCTTCTGCTGTGTTACTGAATCTGCGCTGGGTTTTGTGGTGAGATGACTGTTTCATGATTGTTTTCTCATTTTCAACAGACGTGAAATGATGACATCAAGAAGCTTCTGGCTCTCTCTCATATTGCTTGGGGTTTTCCCGTCGGTTGCGAGGGGATGGATGGACGCGGACAGGAGCAGAAGGCTGTATGCGGACGCGGGGAGGCTGCATCAAGAGGTACTGTACATCATTCTCTGCTGCAGCTGCAGCTCCTGGGGTTCTGGCTTTGTGCTGAATTCAGGCTTTTCTGTACTGTGAAAATGGAAAACAAGTGAGGACTGATCCACGTGTATTTGTATTAAACACTGGCTGAGGAGGTCAGTGAAAGAGGAGCGATTGGGTACAAACTGTGAAGCAGAAGTTTTTACATTTCTTTTGGGTATATTGACATCATTCTGGGAGTGTAAATAGTGCATCTGGCTGTTGTGGGGACACTGTCTTTGCCCTAAAAGCTTTATGGTATGCTTTGTACTGGGGCTGCTGGGACCAGTGAAACTAAATTTAATAAGCAAACTTTGTCCTGGCTCTTTATTTGGGTCACTGGGCCTTCGGGTGAAACCTGAAAAGTTCTTTTGCTGCTTAAAAACCACCAAACTGAGCCACAGGTGGCTGAGAGAACCAGCAAGTTACTGCCCAGAGTATTTCCCTCCTGACTTTCTGATACCAAACCCCTGTGAAGCACAAAGTAATGGGAAAGGGAGCGTGGTGGCCATAGGAAGGGATGGTGGTATTGACCCAGCTGGAGAGGAGCATCCCTGATGCCAGGCTTGCTGGAATGTGGGGCTCCTGATGTGTTCACACAGGCCAGTGATGGACTTGTCAGCCTTCCATCCCTGGGCTTGTGGGAGTGGAGAAGCGCTGAGGGTGGGTAGGCTCAGATTTTCTCACGCTGAGGCTGAGGCGTGCAAGTAAGGCTATAAAAATCTAGAAATGTGACTTTCATTAAAATAAAATTATCTATGCTGAAACAATTTTAGTTATTTAATTAGTTCCTGGTTATCGTAGGTTTGCTAAATGATTGCTCAACCGCCTGAAAGTAGGAGATGGTGGTGGAGGCAAGGGAAAGGATACTTTGGTATTTTTTGACTGCCGTTGCCTGGAACACTTCCCCCCTGGCAGACACATTAGTCGAAGCCAGGCTGATGATGAGCCCTTGATGGATTCACGCTGCAGTTGTGTCTGTTTAAGCTGCAGGATTTTGCTCTACTCGGAGAATCCTATTTCTCCCAGTCACATCCCATCTGCAAGTACTCGTGGTTGCGTGCATTATTTAAAGAAAGCGGTTTAAGTCAATCAAAAAGATGCTTTTCACTACTCAGCAGGACTTGGAAGTAGTTTCAGTGGGGTTGGAGATTTTGTGATCCCAAATTCTCTCGGGTGTGCTTCTTCCTGAGGTGTCCATTCCTGTTCTGTAAACGTGAAGAAAAACAGTTCCCCTCCACTGTTATTTTGGTGCTGTGTAGACTCAGGCTATCAAACATTGTCTCAGATCACTTTTGCTTTTATATTAAAAATAATTTAATATTTTTGCATTTAAAAAGATCTCGTTCTTCACTAATGCATGTTAGTTTTGATATTTCTGAAAAAGTTACTCTGAGGAATTAAATTCATTACTCAAATTATTTACTTTAACATAAATTGTAGAACTATTATACTACTTGAAAGACACTAATTCATTTGATCTTCCTCTAAAAACCATGAAGTTGTTGTAGCAATTACTTGATCTTGCTTGAGGTGAAAGGATCTAACCTAGAAACGTGTTTATTCGGATTTGCACAGACTTTATAACAAGTGTGAATATTAAAAAAAAATTAATGTATAAAGATTGCAGTTAAAACAGCTTCAAGGGATATAAGTTATAATGCAGATTTTTTAAAAAGTACCTGTACAGAAAGCTTGTTCCACGAGAAATAGCGTTTATATGGTGTGGCACCAAACACCAAGATGAAGCTGAAGTCCTGAACGTAGCTTTCAGGTAGGTCAGTGAGATTGAGATAAGTGCTATTTTATCTCAAAAGGTGTTTATTTTCTCTTTTGGGAGATCATTTAGCCATAATATTGTCTTAATAATAAAAATCACCTGAAATCCTCTTCAGTCATTTTGGGCTTTGCTCAGTTTGGAGCACCTTATTCGTGACGAGTTTGTTAGCTACTAAATTAATGGTTTGATGAATATGTAATTCCATTAACATGTGTTTAAAACATTGGATAGTAAATAGAAAAGCTCCTAGCAATTCACTAAAATCACTTTAAAAATGTGTAAAGGGTTAATTTACAGGTCAAATAATTTGAAGTGTGCTCTGATCTAAAATTTCTGTGAACTTCATCAAAGCAAATACTTGGGTATGGGTCGCTGACCTTCACTAATACTGGTTCTGATCTGCATAGGAGCAAGTTTACTGAATCAAAAACATTGCTTAATTTATGTTCGGATTGCTAAATCGATTTCTTCATGGTCTGTGATGGAATTATTGCAGTCATGCTTTGCATTTATAAAGAAAAATAAGTTTTGAGGCCATAGACTGCAATGTACAGCCCTTCTGCATCAGAAACGGGCTCTAACACAGCAATGGTGTCTGTTTTCTTGCTGCCTTCTGCATCTCCAATTTATGGCGTGTTCCTGGGAAGAGGTTTGTCTTCAGAAATATTTTTGGAATCAGAATAGTTAATAAACATGTACATGCAGTCTGAAATTCTTTGGATGTAAAATTAAATTAAAATAGAAAAGCTAATTTACAAAAAAAAAAAAGGACAAAGTATTTAACTGAAAAGCTGCAACTTGCCTGGTCCGTATTAATCCTGGAGGATATTGCTGTCACTTTTTCATGGTGAAACTTCTCATAGGCTGGTTCCAGAGGGTACTGGTAAGCTCTTGAGGCTTCTGGATGTTGCCCTTGGACTTCTGTGGAGGTAGGGGGTCCCAGGGCTGAACCACTATGGGACAAACTCCCATTGTGTGGAATGTATGCCAAGATACCTTCTCCTGTTCCCAGCCAGGTTGAATTTGCCATGGTTCTTGGGGCAGGTTTGTCATCTCCTGAGCCCGCAGAGCAGTGCTTCAGGTCTTCACCAGCTCTGCCAGGAGCGGGTCTGCCGTCAGCTGCAGGGAGAAGCTGTGTCCCTGGGGAGGCTTCTCTGGCGCAGAGCTCGCAAGTGATGCTCCGTGTGCTCCCGCGAGTACCAGTGGCTCTCGCAGATCCAAGCACTGGCACATTTGCTTTTCCCTCCCAGCGTGCTGCGGTATGTTCACGCCTCGCAGGTGTTGCATTGTGTCCTTTGCCTTGCTCCTTACTGGGAGCGGGTGGCTCTGACATGGGCTGTGACAGCACAGTTCGAGGGGTGAACTAGGCAACCTGTGCCAATGAGTTCGCTGATCACCTACCTGTGAGGATGTTCATCCCCTTGTCTGGCTTATGCCTTAAATTGTATCACCAGTCTCCAAGTATCATATGTAGCAATACCAACACTTATTTTTATGCTGATGGATGTAGCAAACACTAATTTCTTTAAGGTACCATAAACTTACTGGCATTTGGAAGCTGTTGGCTGTGTAGGACAGCCATCGTTTTACTCGTTCATTAGTCGTTACTTGCAGGGGACCTGAACTGCTTAAAATCTCTGCGTAATAAATGTCACCTTTGCCTTCGCTATGACTGCAAACACTGGGTCAGACCAGCCCTTCAGTGCCATCCTGCATGGCTGGAGCATCCCTCTGGAGCCCACTCACAGCCTCAACTGCTCTTGTCCAGGAGTATCAATTACTGCAGAAATTTCTAATTATCCTCAGATTCTTAAGTGTTGCCGCACTTACTGCTGCAGCTGAAGACCAGTTGGTTATTCAAACGTCATGGGGATGATTTTGTGCTCCTTCTCCCAGCAAAGTCGTATTTCCTGATCTGACAGACTATGAAAGGAGTGCTTTGGGAAGGAAGGCACAAAACTGCAAAGGCTTTTGGTAAAAGCTTTTGCGTATAATTCAGAGGCATAATTTCAGAGCATAAGCTTGGAATAAGACAGGCACAGTGTATCAATTTTATATGCAGTTGAAGATCTAATATCCTGGTATTTATTTTAAAAATTATTAGTAATGTATTCTCTGACATATGTGTAAGTTTGGAGAAAGGAAGGTAAGAAGCAGATTTGAGTTAAAATCTGTACTGGGCTACTGCCTGCTCCTGTTTTAAACATTAATGAAGGTTACAAAGGAGACAAGACTTAGATTTATTTTTGTATCACTTTGGTACGTACTGGCAGTTCGCTCCTGACCTGTTTATGTGGTGTCTCTAACAAGCTGTAACTGCTGTTTGTAGACCATTCTAAATCATACCTAGTGTCTTATCTCTGTGGAGATGAGAAGGTTTTGCCTGAAGTGCTGGTTGTCAGAGCATCGGCAGTTCAAGGTGCTGTGGGATGTTCTCATGGTGTTTGGATGCACACACTGGGGTCCTTCCTCTGCATCCCAAACCCCACCTACCCCCTCCTGTGTGCTGGGAGAGTTTAATAAATGCTTTATCTTATGGGAGGTACCCAGGGGGCTTAATAAATGCCATGTGTTATGAGATGCTGTTATGCTTGAAGTGCTAGAAAACGTGGATGTTGGGTCACTGGGAACAAGGCAGGCACTGTGTGCTTGAGTAACAGCATAGAACTGGAAGAACTTTAGGTTGTGGTTCAGTAGGGAGTGTCAGGGATTGGCAGGATGCATCTACAGCTCAGCAGAAAGATGAAACTCTTGTATGCAGTCCCTTACAAAACCAAAATCCTACTTCCTTTATTTTTTTTTTTTAATTCCTGGTGTGATGCAGTGTGTGATACCTCTCGGTGGTCCTGCCCTGCCCAGCCTGCTGGGAGCTGTCACCTTCCAGCCAACTGGGACCACTGGCTGCTGCAGGGGAGCCCTCCCTCCAGTTTGGGAGCTGTCTTGGATGCGAATGACCTTGAATTTTGGTGGTGCAGCTGGAGGTGGGTGGTGCTTGGATGCTGTGAAAAATCATACCTAGGTAGGGCAATGCTGGCATATTCCTGAGGCAGAGAGTAAGACCAGAGTAAAACATCTTGCAAATAAAAAAAGAAAATCCAAGACAATTTTAACTTGGCTATGATGTGGCAGAGGGTTACGTTTTCTGATATTTTGTTCAGAAGCTATTTAACTATAAAAGACTAAATATTGACTAATTTTTTTTTTCAAATCTAGCATATCTTCCCTTCAAAAAAAAAAAAAAACACCCTGTAGTGGTAGTTTTTAAAGGGAGACAGTTCTACTTAAGGTACTTTCTGCTATTAAGCAGGGGAATTCTTAGGGTTTTTTAATTAGAAAGGGTACATCTGCAAATTTGGTGTTTCTAAAACAGGCATCCCATAAGCTTCCCTATGACAATGTGGAACTTCATGGAGCCATGCCTGCGCTTCTCATCTCAAGTCCAGAAATAGTAGTAAGTAAAATCAGAGATGCAGCAATTATCTCAATTAGCTACCGTATGGGTGAGCAGATGATGCTCTGTCATGTGAGACGTCAGAGCTTCTCTCAATGTTTATACCAGACAAGACAAATCTAAATTGCCAATGTCTGTACTGATAGCAAGCTTTCTCTAAACAGTAGTGTGTGATTTATTTTTTTTCCTTGTGCCTGCTCAAAAAAAAAGTGGATATTCTGTGCCTCATTAGCATCTTTTTTTGAAAGTGTTCCCTGTTCATAGCTGTAAACAGAAAATCCTGATTGTCAAACTAAGCTGTGTATTAGTCATAACCACCGCAAACGCTACAGCCCGTACGGGGAGTGCCTCACCTAGTTTGGATGGCTGTGTCATTTTCTTGACCCCTTACTTGAGATAAGGAAAAGCATGGGGAAAAAAAAAATTAAAAATCCCTGGGATGATAATCTATTAATAGGAAGAGCCACTTTAATAATTTGAAAAATGAATCAGGGCTGTATGTTTAGAAATGATTCTGCAGTTAGGCCGATCCTGAGAGCAGGTCCCTGGAGATGTGGTGCAGCGGTAACATCTAATTTAGTGATAGACGCAGCGTGAGCCCAGCTGCAGGGGCTGGGCTTGATTTATCCCCTTGCACGAGCACTGCAGTCTCTCCCACAGAATACGAGGGTCCAGCGGTGCAGGCGACTTGGGGATCTGAAATGTGGTATTCTGCATCTCCCATCTGCTGCGTTAATTGTTTTTGGCAGTCCCCTATGTTAACCTTTGCTTATAAAAACCTCATTTTGACTAAATCTACATCTGTATTAAAGGGCAGAAGACCAAAAGCACTGGAAGGTTGTCCTATGAATTGCTGTAGTGAAGGGCAATTGGGACCTGTTTGGTACGTTCAGCATCATCACACTTGTGGGATTGGAGGCTTCTGACAAAAAGGGGATGGCAAATGCACAGCCATAAAAAAAAAATCTCTAAATACTGGTCTGCAAGTAGATGAAGCTGGGAAAGAAAGAACTACAAAGAGACACCAAACTACAGAGATTTGCACCTTAAAATACTACACTGAGCTATTGCTTGGTGATTCCTGCTTGTGATGTGCCTCTGCACATCTGGATTGTAGGCACTCATCCTCTGGCTTTAGTCAAAGGAAAACTGGAAAGAAATAGCAGGCAGGAGCCAGTCTTTCCTGATTTCGGGACTAATTGTGACTGTTTAATTATTAACTTTGCAAAGTGTGCTCACTTTTCTCTTCAAATTAGAATGTAGGAAATTGCGTGTGGCCACTTGTGGATGTGCAGAGACAGAAAGAAGAACAACTGTTACGGAAAAATAGGGAAACAGTCCTTTTCCAGCCCTGTTGGTAGGTTGTCTGTGCACTGCCCATCGTTTATGAACCAAGTATAAAGTTCAGTGCAGCTGCTGTAATTTCTAGCAGTGCTAGGCTCTGCATGTGTTTCAGAGCAGTATTTTAGGGAAGGAGCCTTGTCCCACATTCCATCTCTTTTTGTTCCTCTTGTGCCTTCTGAACCCAAGTGTGCAGCACAAATACGTCCTGCCAAGCGTATGACAAAGCATGCGTGGCTGTAATTGTTGTCAAACTATGGGCAATTTTAGTAGTAGGTGGGCATATTTTTATTTAAGATTGTTAAGGGTGTGTATTATGTTCTTCACCTTAATGTCTTGTCCACAGGTGTAGGATCCAGGTTAACAGGTTGCTTCTAATCATGCACAGTGGTTTCTGTGGATGGGATTTTATACATGCATCAAGCTGTTGGAAATTCTAGATACCTAATGACACTTTTAACCTGCTGAAGAAGGTTAATATGACCTGCCTCAGGGCTGGACTCTCATTTTTCTAGAGGAGAACTTCAAAGGCAGTTGTTTGTGTGTGTCTGCATCTTGTCCCCAATCCCACGGGTGTGTTAAAGCTTTGGGGATGCTCTGCTTCCAGCAGACAGTCCTGGGTTAGCTTTGTTTGAGTGACCTCCCCTTGCTGGTGCTGCAATAATTGTTTTGTTTGTAGTTAGAGCATCCACGCCACTGTTCTGCCTCCTTGTTCCTTGGCTGGAGAGAATACATGGATGTTGTTAATGGAGATGGCCCTTGAGGGGTGGGAATTCCATTTCTGTGTCACAGGTCCCCAGAGTTTGTACAGCAATTTCTTGGGCTTCATAGATCAGTATCTCCCAAATAATAAATTAGCCCTTCAGTCTTGCCTGTAGTTATAAAGCTGAGAGGAACATACGTGTAGTCCTTCCTCTCCTCCTCTCTTTACCTGAATACAGCTCTAATGAGTGAAAACGATCAACTGCTGGTTTGCATTGGGGTAATAAAGGGACTCTGAAGTGATCTTAGCAGAGAAATTGGTATTTAGTGTGGTTGAGTTTGC
>WHYT01016385.1:22166-64666 GCA_009806455.1 Tetrax tetrax
TGCTAGAAAACGTGGATGTTGGGTCACTGGGAACAAGGCAGGCACTGTGTGCTTGAGTAACAGCATAGAACTGGAAGAACTTTAGGTTGTGGTTCAGTAGGGAGTGTCAGGGATTGGCAGGATGCACCTACAGCTCAGCAGAAAGATGAAACTCTTGTATGCAGTCCCTTACAGAACCAAAATCCTACTTCCTTTATTTTTTTTTTTTTTTTGAATTCCTGGTGTGATGCAGCGTGTGATACCTCTCGGTGGTCCTGCCCTGCCCAGCCTGCTGGGAGCTGTCACCTTCCAGCCAACTGGGACCACTGGCTGCTGCAGGGGAGTCCTCCCTCCAGTTTGGGAGCCGTCTTGGATGCGAATGACCTTGAATTTTGGTGGTGCAGCTGGAGGTGGGTGGTGCTTGGATGCTGTGAAAAATCATACCTAGGTAGGGCAATGCTGACATATTCCTGAGGCAGAGAGTAAGACCAGAGTAAAACATCTTGCAAATAAAAAAAGAAAATCCAAGACAATTTTAACTTGGCTATGATGTAGCAGAGGGTTACGTTTTCTGATATTTTGTTCAGAAGCTATTTAACTATAAAAGACTAAATATTGACTAATTTTTTTTTTTCAAATCTAGCATATCTTCCCTTCAAAAAAAAAAGCCTGTAGTGGTAGTTTTTAAAGGGAGACAGTTCTACTTAAGGTACTTCCTGCTATCAAGCAGGGGAATTCTTAGGGTTTTTTAATTAGAAAGGGTACATCTGCAAATTTGGTGTTTCTAAAACAGGCATCCCATAAGCTTCCCTATGACAATGTGGAACTTCATGGAGCCATGCCTGCGCTTCTCATCTCAAGTCCAGAAATAGTAGTAAGTAAAATCAGAGATGCAGCAATTATCTCAATTAGCTACCGTATGGGTGAGCAGATGATGGTCTGTCATGTGAGACGTCAGAGCTTCTCTCAATGTTTATACCAGACAAGACAAATCTAAATTGCCAATGTCTGTACTGATAGCAAGCTTTCTCTAAACAGTAGTGTGTGATTTATTTTTTTCCTTGTGCCTGCTCAAAAAAAAAGTGGATATTCTGTGCCTCATTAGCATCTTTTTTTGAAAGTGTTCCCTGTTCATAGCTGTAAACAGAAAATCCTGATTGTCAAACTAAGCTGTGTATTAGTCATAACCCCCGCAAACGCTACAACCCGTACGGGGAGTGCCTCACCTAGTTTGGATGGCTGTGTCATTTTCTTGACCCCTTACTTGAGATAAGGAAAAGCATGGGGAAAAAAAAGTTAAAAATCCCTGGGATGATAATCTATTAATAGGAAGAGCCACTTTACTAATTTGAAAAATGAATCAGGGCTGTATGTTTAGAAATGATTCTGCAGTTAGGCTGATCCTGAGAGCAGGTCCCTGGAGGTGTGGTGCAGCGGTAACATCTAATTTAGTGATAGACGCAGCGTGAGCCCAGCTGCAGGGGCTGGGCTTGATTTATCCCCTTGCACGAGCACTGCAGTCTCTCCCACAAAATACGAGGGTCCAGCGGTGCAGGCAACTTGGGGATCTGAAATGTGGTATTCTGCATTTCCCATCTGCTGCGTTAATTGTTTTTGGCAGTCCCCTATGTTAACCTTTGCTTATAAAAACCTCATTTTGACTAAATCTACATCTGTATTAAAGGGCAGAAGACCAAAAGCACTGGAAGGTTGTCCTATGAATTGCTGTAGTGAAGGGCAATCGGGACCTGTTTGGTACGTTCAGCATCATCACACTTGTGGGATTGGAGGCTTCTGACAAAAAGAGGATGGCAAATGCACAGCAAAAAAAAAAAAAAAATCTCTAAATACTGGTCTGCAAGTAGATGAAGCTGGGAAAGAAAGAACTACAAAGACACCAAACTACAGAGATTTGCACCTTAAAATACTACACTGAGCTATTGCTTGGTGATTCCTGCTTGCGATGTGCCTCTGCACATCTGGATTGTAGGCACTCATCCTCTGGCTTTAGTCAAAGGAAAACTGGAAAGAAATAGCAGGCAGGAGCCAGTCTTTCCTGATTTCGGGACTAATTGTGACTGTTTAATTATTAACTTTGCAAAGTGTGCTCACTTTTCTCTTCAAATTAGAATGTAGGAAATTGCGTGTGGCCACACGTGGATGTGCAGAGACAGAAAGAACAACTCTTACAGAAAAATAGGGAAACAGTCCTTTTCCAGCCCTGTTGGTAGGTTGTCTGTGCACTGCCCATCGTTTATGAACCAACTATAAAGTTCAGTGCAGCTGCTGTAATTTCTAGCAGTGCTAGGCTCTGCGTGCGTTTCAGAGCAGTATTTTAGGGAAGGAGCCTTGTCCCACATTCCATCTCTTTTTGTCCATCTTGTGCCTTCTGAACCCAAGTGTGCAGCACAAATACGTCCTGCCAAGCGTATGACAAAGCATGCGTGGCTGTAATTGTTGTCAAACTATGGGCAATTTTAGTAGTAGGTGGGCATATTTTTATTTAAGATTGTTAAGGGTGTGTATTATGTTCTTCACCTTAATGTCTTGTCCACAGGTGTAGGATCCAGGTTAACAGGTTGCTTCTAATCACGCACAGCAGCTTCTGTGGATGGGATTTTATACATGCATCAAGCTGTTGGAAATTCTAGATACCTAATGACACTTTTGACCTGCTGTAGAAGGTTAATATGACCTTCCTCAGGGCTCTTATTTTTCTAGAGGAGAACTTCAAAGGCAGTTGTTTGTGTGTGTCTGCATCTTGTCCCCAGTCCCACGGGTGTGTTAAAGCTTTGGGGATGCTCTGCTTCCAGCAGACAGTCCTGGGTTAGGTTTGTTTGAGTGACCTCCCCTTGCTGGTGCTGCAATAATTGTTTTGTTTGCAGTTAGAGCATCCACGCCACTGTTCTGCCTCCTCGTTCTTTGGCTGGAGAGAATACATGGATGTTGTTAATGGAGATGGCCCTTGAGGGGTGGGAATTCGATTTCTGTGTCACAGGTCCCCAGAGTTTGTACAGCAATTTCTTGGGCTTCATAGATCAGTATCTCCCAAATAATAAATTAGCCCTTCAGTCTTGCCTGTAGTTATAAAGCTGAGAGGAACATACATGTAGTCCTTCCTCTCTTCCTCTCTTTACCTGAATACAGCTCTAATGAGTGAAAACGATCAACTGCTGGTTTGCATTGGGGTAATAAAGGGACTCTGAAGTGATCTTAGCAGAGAAATTGGTATTTAGTGTGGTTGAGTTTGCTCAGGTGCAAGAGTTGAAGCCAAATCTTCTGTTATTTAAGAGTGGAAAAAAAAATACAAACCCTAAAACACCCAACTCCATGAATTCAGTGGAGACTGAAGTAAAATACAATATTTGAGAAAGAAAACTACACTGTAAAGTGTTTTGGTGGAAGTCAGTGCCGGAGCAGGAGATGCTGTGCGCTCCGTGTGAACAGTGTGATGCTCCCTTTTCCCACAGAGCCGGGAGATGAGGGGCCTCCCGCTTTCCTGCAGCAGGGATTGATGGGGAGAAGAGGGCATTGCTGTGCTGGACACTGCACAATGTGCTCTTTGTGGGTGTGTGGGACAAACAGAAAGGGGTTTTTATACAGAAGTGTTTAAAGGTTTTATTGACATGGATACCAAACAACGTGAAAGCAGTTCTGCTGCTTGGATTCTTCACCAACAACTGTCAGTAAATTAGTTTGCAGCACTTTGGCCACCAAGCACTGTACTAAGTTGTGTATTCCCTCCGTGTCGTCGTATTTTAATGCTGCACAATGAAGTTCTCTCTGCCCCGTGTTAGTTCTGAATGAAGCCTGATTCTTCATTCCAGAAGTGCTCTGCTCGTCTGTGGGCCCATGATTCAGCGTTAATCAGGCGCCTGGGACACAAACTGGCTATTATATCTTGGCAGGACATGTAGGTGCTGTCTCCTGAAAGGCTGGCATTCCTGACATTCCCTTTTTGTGAGAGCAGAAGAGTTGTTCTTTGTGCAGAAGAGTTGTTAAATTGCTTGACGTTCACGCAGGTGTTTGATGTGCAATGCAGCATCTACATGGGAATGAAGCTGGGTGGTTGTGGGTATTTAGTATTTCTAATTTTTATGTTTATTTTTCTCTCCTAATCCAGGTAGGATTAGTAATTGTACTTGATGATGCTATATCTGCTCCCATGCGCTCACACTGGGTTGGTTGGTCTTTTGGAGACGCATTGTTTTGGTACCTGTGTGTCTGGTGAAAAGCAATACTGGACCAAACATACAACATCTATTTCCATGTAACAATGATTAGGCACTTCGGGTAGAGAACAGAGGCCTTTTATTCTATGTTCAATTAGCTAACATTAAAAAAAGAGGAAAATGGGTACTAAAAGCGACCCTTGACAAATAAAATTGTATTGCATTAATGAAAAGCTATTTAAATGGTGTTCATGAAGAAGCTTTCTAGAAGGAGTGAGAGATCTGAAACAAATTTTTCCCTTCGAAGTGTATGATTTATGCTCTGATAAAATTAGATTTTTAGTTAAAGGAATTTGCAATCATTAAGTGATGCCCATGAAATAAGTCTCATTTATAACCATCTGCTTTGTCTTCTGCAGAAAAGTATTCCTTGGGCAATGCATCTGAACTTCAGTGTCATTTTTATCAAAATAGTTTGGTTCTCTACTAGTAACACTGTTAAAACCTCTGTGCGACTTTATTTTTTCACTTGATAGCGGTATCTTATACTTCAAAGAAAGGGTGATGACTACTCTTTGTGAAGAGATTGCCCAAGTCATGGCATGCGGCATGGTGCCTGTGGCCAGGCTTGCTGGTGATGTCCTAGTTGTGTATTAGATCACTAATAGAAAGGTCTTATGTTCAACATGCCCTCAAGGAGAAAAACTAGCATAGTTCCTTCTCTTCTGTGCTACAGAAGAGACAAATGGTTTGGCTGAGGCAAACTAAGAAAAATTGGAATCCTTGCCATAGTTTCACTTCCCTAGAGGGACTGAAACCACCGTTGTGTCTCTACCTGGAGCTGATGCCTTTCTGTGGCTGCTCCTTAAGCCCTGCCATGGTGGCCAGGTATTTTTCCCATTTCCCATTTTTCTACTCTTCTGGAATGCTAAGTGTTCTCAATGCCACAGGTCTTTTCTCCACAGATGGGGACATTTTGGAGGGCAGAGCAAGTGCTCCAAGGTAATGAGAAGTGATGACTTGCAGCCTGAACCCACCTTTCTCCCATTGCATTTCTACCAAGCTTTTTCTCTGTATCCTGCGTCTGGTTTTGGGGTAGTTTACATTAATTACAGCTTATTATAAAAAGGGAACAGAGTAAAAGAAGGGAAACTTTGAAGACCATCCTTTGTTTTTCCATGATGTCTATGCAGTTCCTTTCATGGAAACACCAAAAGGTTATTTAATACAAGAGAGCTGACACTTGAATTTTTTTTATAGCGTGATTGTCTTTTTTTCGTTTGATCAATGTAATAGTTATAATTAGTTTTAGTGTTTTTAAGCTTTTGAACTGCAGAGAATTCAAACAGCTTGTTAAAGTGAGGGACTCCAGGGGAACTTTAAAAGCACTCTTCCCTTTTGCATATATTGCACGTACACGGGTTTAATGATAGCAGGCTGTATCTGGATTTTTTTATCCGGTGCCCCACCTCTCAAACTAATATTTTGAAAAGCTCCGGGAGGTCCCTGGAGTATAGCTGTCTACACAGCTCAGAGCTTTGCTGCCTAAAGAGGATAAATGCTTTGAAGTCTGCGTTAATCCTGAATGCCATTTTATGTATTTCTGAAGATCACTGAGGCAGCATCCTGTGCGGAATAATGACTTTGGTTTTTTATAAGCAAATACCCTTTTTTTGTTTGTTTTGTTTGTTTACTCCCCTCCGTTGACTTGGAGGGTGCCAAGGAGACCATTCCTGCTGTTCTGATTCTTCTTGATTTTAGTGAAAGCGTTGTTTTGGAGGAAGGCACCTCGCTGGTCACTTGTAGAAGGAGAAGCAGCATCTCTTGCCTACGCAAGTGGTGCCAAAGGACCGAGTATGAACTGCCACCGTGCTTGAGCAGAGCTGGGCCAGGCAGCGCGTGATGTGACTTGGCTCCTTGGCCAGAGGACCGCCTCAGTCCTGGCGTGCCCCATCCCATCTTGGGACCTCGCTGGGGTCCGGGGAATGGGACAGGAGGCAGAAGGAGCATTTCTGTAGGCAGTAAATGAGTAACTGTGGCACTGTGGGGTGTGTATAATATTGTGTCCCTGACAAAATTGTGTCCTATTACACAATTTATTTATTTCTATCTTCTCTCATTCACGGCGCTATACTTCAGTTCCCTTTGTGTAAATGTAGTCTGCAGGAAGGTGCTTTATTTTTTGGAAAAAAAAAACGTGGAAAAGTACAGATAAAACTGTAATAAGCATCTGGTGGGGCAGAAAGCTCGGATGTCTGGAGAGGCTGCGTGTTATCTTCCTATCAAAAGGAGGAGAGAAACAAAACCATTTTCTCTAATTAACAAACATCAGAGAACAGTGAGTGCTGAGGGAGTGAACTGAGGTTAAACAAGGCACGTGTGTGAAAATTATGGGGTTTTGGCAGGGGCATGGAGGGCTGGCTCCTCTCCCCTGTGTCTGTGCTACAGGGGGTACCGTGGTGGAGATGGTGCTGGGGACTGGTGGTACTTGGGGGTCTTCCAGCTTCAAGTTTGCAGGCAGTGGGGTTTGACCTGCATCATCCATGCGTGGGCACTGTCCAGGTCAATGCAACTCCAGGCAAGATGGTCTTTGAGAGTCCTCTGATTCCGCTGTTTTAATACTGGTTGCAAGGAGTAACTTGAATTATGGAAACTATAAATATTTGTAATTAACCCGTAAATAATGTTACTGCTTGGAATTAAATATTTATTCCTCTGGAGTCTCACTGTTAGTGTTGTCTGGGAAAACAATATCTTTTGAGACTTCATGCAAGGTCTTTTTAAAAAGTTTCTCCCCTTAGAGATGATGCTATGCAAGAAATAGGGCAAATGATGCAGGTGTACAAAGGCTGAAATGAGCCCTTGGCTCTAAGCATGGGTAGTCAGATTGCTTTGAAATTATTCAGATATTTGAATAAGGGTCTGCTAAAAAAATATCTGTAATGCCTCTCCCCTCCTCAACCCTAAATCCTTGGTAGAGTAATAACCCTCCTAGCTTTTCCCTTTTAACATCGACAGAGGGGGGGAAAAAAAATGTATTTTAAAGATGCTGTGCTCTACTGTGTAACTTATCACAGAATGAATCATTTTAGGTGATATATTGATCTATCAACTATTTATGGATAAACTGAAATATATGCTTGTAATTACTACTCTGTTGTTGTGTAGAGCTTCATAGATACTTCTCTGGGACAATAACTAATGTTTTTAGAGGGTTCTGTTCATGCTGCCTTTGAACAATCCTTGTATTTAAAAAAAAAAAGCCCACAAAAAATTTTCTTTTTCCTTATAGGACGCCAGAAGGTTTGAAGCTACAAGAAGAAAAGGTAGGAAGAAAAATAGTTTTCTTTCTGTGTGTGTTGGTGCTGAGTATTCTTGCAGTAACTTTTTAAAACAAGTGTGAGTTTACACACTTGAAAGAGCGTACTGCTGTGGGATGTCGAAGAGGCTGCCTCCTAACACTTGCCTGACAGTTCTTAGTGTTGCAAATCTAGATTTTTTTTTTTTTTTATTAAAAGTTGCTCTTTCAGGGCAGAACTGCATGATAGTATTGGGGATGCAAGTCAGTTTGCTGGGTGCTGCTGAGGATCTAAACTGACCCTGGAGCGTTTCAGGGAGAAAAAAAAGATTCAGACAAGGCTTTCCGTGCATCAGCATGCGGCGAATCTACCCGAAGATGCAGCAGTGTTACATGCAAAATTCTTCTGCGTTGGTAACTAATTGGCTGCTGCCACGAGTGGCTCTTTCGTTCCCGGCAGCTGGGTGAGAGCTCATTCTGTTTATCATTAATTGTGATTTGGTTTAGCAGATGTTTTCTGGATCAGGCAGTTCCTTGCCTCATCTGTCTCGGTAGAATGTGAAGTGGGTGGTGCTCCTGATCAACAGATTAATGCATTCCCTGGTTTTGTTCCTGTAGCTTCTTCAGTTGCTTCAGGCGTCCCATGTGTTGGGAAGAGGTTGTACCTACCACTGTTTTACTGCATGAATGAAAAAGGTCAAGTACAAGGGTAACTTGTTATCTGGGCAAATATTCTGCTTTTGGGTTCTTTACATGTGTTTTTTTTTTCTTTCTGCAAGTCTAAAGCAGTAGAGAGCCTTGAATAAATTAAATACATGGCTGTTGCTAAAGGTGAGATCTGGCTCAGGTTTCCAGCCTGTGTGTGTTTGGTCAAACTTCTGCCACTCTTTCATGAAGAAATTCAGTTTTACTTGATGTCCCTTGATGTCAGACTGCAGAGGGCTCGTGGATGGTTCAAGGTTGCTGTGAGATGCAGAATTGCATCTTGGCATCCTAGATGTGGAGACATTCCAGTCATGCTCTAGCTGTGGAGTCTGTGGTACATTTCATTATAGACATGGAAGCTGAATCCAGTCTTGTGAAAAATGGACTTTGTGAATAGAATTTTGTGGAAGTATCTCTGGTCCTGTTTTGGATATGATTTGGGTCTCCAAAGTTGACTTTCCAGTGAAAGTGACCAATGCCTACAAGAACATAAATATAGCAATTTCTGAAAGCAGGACTGAGTTTATGTATCATGTGGGTGCTTGGAAAATGTTACTTCAGAGCAATGACTGGATTTTGAGATCAATGTCTCTAGACACCAAATTTTCAGGCTCAGGATTTCTGATTGCCTTCACAGGATGGGTGAGACATGACTTCTGTTTGGAGGGGTGAAACTGTACCTTTTTTTTTTTTCAGAAATTAATTTAATATAATGAACTTCTCTGTCAGAAAGCTGCTTAGATCCATGGACAGAGTGGAGAGAAGGGGATGGTAGCTGAGGAGTTAAGGTCTACAGATAAATTTGGCTTATGCCCAGCAACACAATCTGTTAATGATCAAGTCTGAAGAACTGCAAACTCCTCGGAAATCAAGAAGAAAATGCTAACAAACATGGTAAATGCATCTTGGTCACAAAAGCCTGTGGGTTTGCTGAGCTACCTGGGGATTTTCAGCGGTGATTAAGTATCTTCCTCTCTGGAGTTACTCCTCAATAGTGCCTATAAAATAACTCAACAAAAGCCTCCTTCAGAAACCCATTCAGGACTCAAATGTGTGTGGAGCAGATACCACTCAGCGGTAGGGAAAAAATAACAGGAGGGTGGAAATGTTTGTTATGCACATGAAAGGATTTATTATAAATTTTGTGATGTGGTAGGATCTGATTTTAAGATTCAGGTCGCTTTTCCATAAAATGGTAATTTTTGTGGATGAAGGTTTTTACCTGAGGAAATCAGGTGACTGGAGAATGTTTGAGGGTGGGGGGTTATGCTTGTTCCCTTCCCTTGGTGGAAGATTTGGCTTTCTGTTGAAAAGCTGAAAAACTTAAAAATATCTCATAGAAAATAATCACAAAGGTGAGAGCTGGAGCAGACTTGCTCTGTGCCTGCTTTTATTATCCTACACTCCTGGGTGAAGTAGGATAATTAAAAAAGAGCTTCTGGTGAAAGGAGGGGCAATCCTGCCTCACATTTTTCAGAATTTTTTTTTTTGGACGAAAGGTTTGAGTCCTTTAGATTGAAAGCAGACACTTTACTTTGAAAGGAAGCAAAGCCTTGATTGCTGTCAAATGGTCCACAGGTAAATACTAACTGGCAATACTTATTTCCTTTGACAATTGTCTGTCAAATGGACTATTTGATGGTCAGTTGTGCTATATTAGATAAAAGGAAGAGATGTGAAAACTTTCTTCATTTTTCAGCTGTGGATGAGTGTGGTTAAGCAGGGAGGCTTTTGGTTTCTAAAGAGTCAGGACTACATATGCTGGAGAAATCTTGAAGCAGCTCCAAAGCCCATTACAGTCGATGAATGGCTTTCCTTTGACTTCTGTGGGTGCTAGATCAGCTATAATTACATGATCTTTTAATTGCTGTGGTACAGAGGGGAGATGCTTCCCTGGCTGCAGCTGGCAGCCATCTTCCACTGTGATGTATGAAGACTGATTTCCTTCTGGATTTAAATGGAAGTGGCTGCAGAGCCGTTTTGTTCCTGGGGTGCTGAACTAGTGTTTGAATATTACCTTTTGACTAATAAATGATCTTTTCACTCCTCATTCTGGTAGTTGATTAGAAACAGCAAAAATATTTTCGTAGATTCAGTTTAAGCTCATTAAGTTTATATTTTGCTCTCAGTGTGTCATGCATGCAACCCACTGCAGTTTCCATCCGCATTATGTTCATGTCATGGAAGAAGGAATATGGTGTCAGTTGCCAGATTTTGTGTTGCTAGCATAAAAAAAAACCAAACTTAAGAAAACACAGAATGTGGTAAACAAGCACAGGATTTGAATACCATCTATTGATACTGCTCTTTCAAACTAAAATCAGGGGGCAGGTTAGAGCAGGGAGACCTTTTGTTGGTATCCAGTCTTCTTTTTCCCTTTTCTATTTAGATTCTTTTCCATCATTTACTCTGTATGTTTATATAAGGTTTCAGGTGTCAGCACTGTTGCTGGTTCTAATGTAGTACCTGCCCTTACCGCACAGGGAAGTGAAACAGTGAAAAATGTTAACCTGCACGTGTACATCAGCTTCCCAAGATGGTGAAATGGTGCAGGAGAGCAAAACAGGAGTAGGGAGCTGGGAAATCAGCAGTTTGTGCAGATCAGGTGGGCACAACAGGTGTTTAATGAAAAGGATGGAGAATAGTCTGCAGCAGAAATCTGGGAGACTAAAGGGTTTGTGGTAAATTGGAAGAAGCACTGGGTCAGGCTCTGAAGGGAGCACCAGTAAGCATTTGGCTTGATGGTGGCAGGGCTTAATTTTATATTGTCAAATTTTCGGTGTTTAATGGGTGTAGATGAATGTGTGATACCTGTTGCTGTAAATTAGACCACACAATTTGTGTAAAAGCCTTATCCATTCATGTCCGCCAAATTCCCTGTGTCTAGCAGAACAGGCCTTCCGGTGGTTTTCCCGGCTATTTATTTGCAGGAACACAGGAATAACTCTGCAACTTCTGGAGCTGACGAATTCTCCTACAGCTGTTGGTGGTGTGGGGCTAAAGGATGCTCGGTACTAGAATAAATTGTCTGCTGAGTAGAACTCCATGCCCAAGTGATTGTGTGGCCACATGAAGCATAAAGAGCCAGATCTTTGGCAGATACAAATGCGCAAAGCCCTGCTGAATTTAATGGGCCACCTTTGCTTGTTTAGTAACGGAGGGTCTAGCCCAAGCACTTAAAACTTTTAATTTGTTTTTTATGTTGCTTGCAATCATCCATTCAACAAATTAGTGTCAAAAGACGCTTTTGAAACCATTCAGTCAAGAAATGTTCAGGCAGATTGCTTCCACTCTGTTTGTCCATGTAACTTTATTAAATGAGATGCAACTCCTGATTTAGTCACTTAGATGATATCACACCACTGTAAAGACACAAACTTTAACTATCTGTTTTGAATTAAAAGGCTGAAACATCTCTCATGTATTCACAAGCTCTGTATTGTGGACGTCCTGGATGTAGTCATATATATTTATTAAGGATACGCAATCCTCATTGTTAGTGGTTTCCTAGTCGTGGTGAGGAGCGGTAGAATAGAGCATGCTCTGAACTTTCCCAAGTTGCCATAGCTTTATTGAAAATATCTGGGGCTGCTTCATTCTCAGTGGTGGAGAATGCAGCCAACAGCCTAAGAAATATTTCATTACTTGCCACTTGACATCAATTCGTATGTCCTAGATGAAAAACTGACTCATGGCTATAAAACAGTAATGACCTTTAGAAATTCTGTTCGCTTTGTCCTTTCTTCTTGCACATTTCAAATTTCCACCTATCCACAGAAGATGAAAGACTCTCAAAACTTGGCAGGAATGGCAGCTTTCTCTCCTCAAACCCTTCATGAGCACAATGAAGCAAACAGCTGTAATTACTCTGTAGTAAATCACCTATTAATTACCCATCCTGTTGTTCTTTTCCTATTGCTGAAGTTCAAGAAGTTTGGTTTTGTTCCTGGTCAAAACTCTCCAAAATCTGTAGCTGTGGCTGTATCACTCTTCAGAAGCAGCTGTATTCCCAGGATCTCAGTTGTCTGGCTATCCCAATGATGTACAAATTGTGTGATGCTACACCAAATATATGAATCTGTACATATATGCTATATACATAGAGTTGGCATGTTCAGAAACCCATCAGCTTTATCTTCAGGCTCTGCTTCAAGTTCAGAGGATGGGTTATACATTACAAATACCTGGTTTGTAGGATCACAACTAGGAGTAATTTCCACATTTGTTATGCTGATTTTAGTGATTACTCAGCCTTTACTTCAAGCAAAGTTCATGTCTCTGTCCATCTCAGCTGCTTTGTTTTCATAGAAATCTTTATCATTTCTGGCTTTTCAGTGTCGGTGAATGACAACCTGTTTCCTGGGGAAGGATATTTGACTGGGTCACAATATTAATCTGCTGTTTAGCTCTTCTTTTTTTTTTATATTTGAGAAACTGCAGTCCTTCAGCATTTTTTTTGTACCTCATCCCACTTGATTATTCTTCAAACACATGAGACAGTGGGGATGCGTAGTTTTGCAGTGTTGGCAGGGGATTAGGTAGAAATAACGAAGGTAAAAATATTTTCAACGAGCTGCTCAAGGCATTTTTTTTAGCTTGAGTTTTATTTTAGAGTCAGGCTAACTCAAACTCGAGAGGCGGGGAAAGGAAAAATTAACTCCCATGTATCTATCAGTAATGGTGTTTAATTATATGCTTTGTGGTTCTAAGTGACAAGAGTTAACAGAGGGAGTAAAACCATGTGGAGGGGGAAGAACCCCAAATAATCAACTTGTTAGGCACGGTAGTAAATAAAAGGGTAATATGGATGCTCCTAGGGAGCCTTGCCATAGCTGTTGGTGTTGCATGCATGTGTATGAGATGCTGGACAAGGATGCGTCGCTGTAAGCACTAAGCAGTGATGTGCAGCTTGGCTGCAGGGGTTCTGAGTGATTTTTGTCCTGTTTGGCTTCAGGATGACTGTTTGATCAGTCAGATGGATTACTTCTGAAAATATGAGTGCAGCCATGGTTTAGCCCAGCTTTGCCAGCAGACGCAGGAAACCCATCACACTCCCAGCTCTCGCGTTTCTGGAAGCAGAAAGGTTTTGCGGACTTAAGGCTCCTGTCAATGGATACGTTGGTTTTGGTAGTGAAGGACTTTGGGGCAGGAGGAGGAATTAGTTCTGTTCATGGCAGAGTGGGCAGGGATGTTCAGTATGTAAATATAGCAGAATGTGGCTTTGCTAGAGCTGCAGATTGATGGACACAAGGGAGCTGAAGTGAAAACTTCTGGAGCATCAGGAAGCCAGGCAGCTGTTACCAGCAGCAAGTGGAGGAAGGAGCTTGCAGGGAAGCTTAGGAAGTGGCCAGAACTCAATTCCCTGAGCAGGGAGAGGGAATAGATGGCGATAAGCTAGAAAACTTAAGACTTTGAGGATTTACGGGGAGGTGCAAAATGATGCATACATGCATTCCGTAGTACTGTACTTCAGAAATGGGCATCCCCAGTGCACAGTGCTGAGGCTGGATGTGTCTGAAGGCATCTCTCTTCCCGCTGGAAAGCAGAATGAACTGTGCTGATTTGGCAGCTGGATAGACCGCTTGGGCTGCTGGCTTCTGTGTCGCTGGCTGCCACGCCACGCTGCCCGCTGCTGCCCTGCTTGGCCATGCCCCACCTTTAAAGAAGTCCCAGTTCCTAATTTGAGTGTGTGGGGAGCAGCAGGAGATCAGTCAAATTCATGATCTCTTGGCATGCAAAGGGATGTTACTGAAAAAGAGACATAAAGAGCAGGGTGCTGCCCTTGCCTGCGTTCCTTGTATTTAGTATCCGTGGGTGGATATTGTGCGGCAGTATCAGATCCTGAAACCAGACAAGCAGAAATCTCAAGCTGCGGTTTGCTCCACTGCAGGATAGCAGAATGATGCTGGAATTGTCCCACTGATGCTCATCTGCAGCAGATAACGTGGGGCACGAGCCCGTGCACCGACCTGCAGTGATACAATGGCCTTATCTGCTGGTGAGGGGCAGAAGGCTGCTTCAACTGCTTTGTGCCTCGGAAACTGGAATCGCTTGAGATGCTTAGGGTTTTTCGCAACTGATTCTATCACATGTGAATTGTTTCCACGAGCTTCTCTGCTTTTTCCAGCTAAACTGAGCAGTCTTTTAGAAGATACCACTTTGTCCTACAAACCTTGTCTTGGCTGCATCTTCACATCCTCAGAGCACGTTGTGTATTCCCCCCGTGTTTTTTCTGCTGAAATACTGTTATTACTCAGAGCATTGTGTGATGTGCAAGCCTCTCACACATGGTTTACACTACTTGTGTGTAAAACAGAGAGGTGCAAATGCATTGGAAACCCTGAGTTTTCAGACCAGCTGTGAAATAAAGTTCTTTGTAAGAGTGGAGTAAAAAAAACTGTCAGCAGATGTTTCTGATAATGGCAGTATAATCTAATATGCAAATACTGTTCAACAATTCAGTTTATCCAGCATGTCTAAGAAATTAGCAGACCTACTCGGACTTTGAGCCAGAAAACTTAAAATCTGGGATTGCCTATGGGCTCAATCTGGGTTTTGAGTCATGATTTTTGAGCATGCAATTTTTGAGCGTAAGAGCATGTCATGTTTTCAATTACAGACATACGGGGTTTCAATGTGCCTTTTCTTCCTGAACCGAGCTTTAACCATAAAGCACAGCAATTAGGTTAATATTTTCAGAGCTTCAACTCGCTTCCCAGATACAAGGTAAAATAAGATGGAAATTGCCCTCTTTGTGCTCTCTCGGTTCGGGCACTTATAACCAGGTGGCCATGGACTGTGCCTCCACACTGGAGGGCTGTGGTCCGCGGTAGGGAAGGCTCTCACGCTCTCCTGGAGGTGCCTCTCTTTGCCAGGGCAGTGACTACGAGGTGAGCATCCGTGGACCTTGCAGTACTTACCTGTGGGTCTTTCCACCCATCTCCTTCCACCGCATCGAATTCTCACCAAACCCTCCCTGGCTGCTGCCATAGCAGATACTCTGCTTAAATTAGTGGTTTTCCAGGGGGGGCTCTGCTTTGTTTGTAAATCTTCCCTTTGGATTTTACATTTCCAAACAAGATTTCAGCTCAGTAATTAGTGTGTGTCAGTCTATTTTTTTAATAAGAATTTACGAGCCTCTGAAATGGTCCGGTTTTTCTTGGTGTTTGGGAAAGAACAATCTACTGTGTGTAAGGAAATGTAATAACTTCTCTAAAGGAGTCTTTATTATGCACCTAACTGCACATTTACTGTACTTGATAGACCAAAATAAAACCAGAGCAGAATGAATAAGCCATTTTGGTCCACTGGGTAAATAAAACAGCTAAAGCATTTATAAATATGTATTTAGTCAGCAGAGCTGATTGGTGACTGCAACTGCTCCAGTGTCTGAGGTAAGTAATCCAAGCTTAATAGCTTTCCATAAATATTTCCTTGTTTGTCATGAGGCAGTAGTTATTTATCCATGCCGTGCTGCTTGCTTGTTGTGTTTGATGAGATCTTTTGAAGAATATTATAGAAGTTTGTTGGTTTGCATGTAACAGAAGATGGGCACTGTGAAGTAGCGTGAGAGTGGTCCTCGTGTCTCGTCCACTTATCTTCATCCTTTCTTGCCCCTTCCTTGCAAGCAGTGTCTTTTTTTTCTCACTTTTTTTTTCGGTGAGGTTAAAATATGCCTTCTTTCTGCTGAACTCCTAAATTTTATCTGCTAAATTGGCCTCAAAGATGTACGACAATCAGTAGGGCTGAATCTCAGCCCGGCTGCTTTTTCTAGTTGAGTGTGAAACTACTTGATGCATATTATGAAACTCATCTGGTACCATGCTTTGCCAGAATGAAATTAGTATGTCTGAAAAGTGATTCTGGACCTATAGGACCTACAGACTTGAAAACCTCTTCCTTCCAAGTTGAGTTCTGGCTTTTAAATTTGTTCAGCATGTTGACCTGGCTCTATTGAAGTTATCAAAAGTGTCTGCTCCTGTGGCTTGTTGTCTGCAATGGTTGGTGGAAAGGCCACAGCTGAAGTCCACGTTGTGCAGCCAGCAGATGATAGCATAAAGTTATGCTCTTGCTTGGAAAATAAAAAGT
Source organism: Tetrax tetrax (assembly GCA_009806455.1). Lineage (NCBI taxonomy): Eukaryota > Metazoa > Chordata > Aves > Otidiformes > Otididae > Tetrax > Tetrax tetrax. Next base: position 38,409 of record WHYT01016385.1, read on the forward strand.
ACAAGGGAGAAAAGTGCTGTGTTTTCCATGTACAGAATTGAAAGTTTTTCAAAATGTCACTTTTTACAAGATTTCAATTTAGTTTCTCATTGCAACTGCAAAGCAGGTGACAATGGCATACAATGCCCCTTCTATTTGTTTTGCTTCTTCCGTTGAAATTTGATGGTGTGAATTGCATATAATATGATTTTTTTCTTTACTTTTAATATTAGAATATTTTAAAGAATAATTTTTCTCAGTTACTTAAGTTAGATTTTTAAATTATCCTTGTAAGATTCCTGCTTGGTTTTCCATAGACTTCTTTCTTCTTTACTCATATTTATTTTTCCAATATTGTTAGTTTTTCTTAAGTTATATAATAGTCATATTTAGGTTTTAACTGTTTCTGCCCATTAAATACAGAAGTTTATCAGCCGCTTTGAGCAGAATCAACGCTGACAAACCTTATTCCCTGGGAATAGAGTTAGCGAAGCCAGAAACTGGAAGCAGCTCTGTGCAGCTTCTCAGCTCTTACCAGCATGTCCAACTCCATTGGCACCCACGTTGATGAGGGATGACCCATTGCCAGAGACACTGGTATGGAAAAACAACAGTTCCTGAGAGCAGAGGGCTGTTGTGATGGGAGAACTCGCAGCCTTTGCTCTGCTCTGTTACACGCTCCTCGGGGTGGTTGGACCAGTGTGCTGGGAGCTGGGGCGATGCGCAGCAGCTGGAGCTGGAGAGAAGGCTCCTGCTGTTCTTGTAAAGACAAGGTTGTTTCTGCCCTCGTGACAGGGTGAACCGTCCATCCTGGGCTGCAAAATGTGTGCTGGAGATAGGACTGTCACAGCTTAGAGTGGTCTGTTGGTCTCAAAACCAATAAGGAGCAACTCCCCACTGCAAGGTGCACTGTGGGGAAAAAGTCAGAGCCCTTACAAGTACATTAAATTATCCTGCAAGCCCTGGCTGCTCCTCAGTACCACGAGGCATCTTAGAGAGAAATCTCACATGGAGGTAGCTGTAAAGGAGCAGAGATAGTGGAAAGCCCTCTTCCTTCTGGAAATACAAGAAATCCTTCTCACATTTGGACAACATCTCTAAATGTATTCAAAACAGATCAGCTGGATTAGAGGCATTGCAAAGTGAGCGTTTTCAGTAGGTCACGGGGTTTGCAGTTATCACTGGAACATCCTAACGCATCTGTGGGAAGTGTGCAGATGTGGGCGAAGTCATCAGGCTTTGCGTGAACTTCAGAGATTTCTATCTGAATGTGAGACAATGCTGAAAATGACTCTCTACCACCTTTTAACGTTCATCCAATATAAGTAACATCGCCAGAACAAATCCTTGCCAAGCGGTGTACCGGGCACTGCAATTCTCCCTTCAAAGGAACTGTGTTCATCAGGGCTTGTTTATTTTAGCTGAGCTCTGTTCCCTCTGATTAGATGACCCCATCAGCATTCAGACATCTTTCACTGAGCACCCTCTGGTATTTTAAAACAGAAATAACTGCAGCCCTCTGTCCCTTCTTCTGCCTCTGCCTTTCCAGCTGGCAGCAGCTGTAATGGGGTTATTTTGCACGAGGGATTGGTCTCGTCATGAGAATGGTGCTGCTGGTCATGCTGAGTTCCTGCGCACGAACGTGGACTTTTGCCGTGTTTTTTCTCTGTTTGGGAAACCCAGAGGATTATCTTCAGTTTTGGGTATCACAGCAATTGAAGTGGGAATGACATAACCAGAACACATTCTATTGTCTTCGTTCAACAATGGGAACATGATAAAAATCATTAAATGTATCAGACTTATTTTCCTTTGAATGACGAAACTAATAATAACTCAGTACTCCGACAGAGGAGTTTCCATTTTACTTGAGTGGTTTTGTAGTGATGATTTTCAGACCATCCTTAAACCAAACCTGTTGTTCATTCTTTCCGTGCATTCCCGTGGGCAGCAGGATTTCTGTCAAAACAGCGATGTCATTCCTTCCGAGAAGCTAGCTGGGAGCAGGGAAGAGAGCGCAGAGCAGGGAGCTCAGCCTAGTGCACTTAAGTTAGACATTAAATCTTTTTTTTTTCTTAGCACAAACACTCCTTTGCTAGCTCAAAATTCTCCTCTGCATCTGTGGAGACAGAACTCTTGTCTGCAAACCTGCTTTTTTGGGAAGGGCTCTGAGGAGGAGGTGCTGGTCCCTGGACATTCTCCTAAAGCCCTGCTGACCCGTGCTGGCCAGTCACTGCTGGGGTGAGGGGATGGGACTGCAGGTCCTTGGTGGCTCTGTTAGATCACCAGGTCGTTGATCAGAACTGCTTTGTTGAGATGCAATTAAAAAAACCAACCAAACAAACAAAAAAACCCCAACAAACCAAACAAAGAAACAAAAAAACCCCAATCCCACACTAGATGTTTTTAGCGTACCCTTGCAAAATCACAGCTGCAACACGAAAAGAGGCACCCTGTAGCTTTACTTACAGCTGAAGTCCACACAAGCAAGAATATGATGAACTAATAGAGCTAATAGTTACTGAAACTGGGACTTGTGCTGATTTAAATACTACAAAGTTCATTTTTAAATTTAATTTCTGGTTGGAAGGGGTGAGTTCAGATTTTACTACTTCATGAACAGAGATGAAGCTAATCATTGTCTAGATCCATAGTGAAGCAAATTCCTCATCATTTGATGCTGCACGTGCTGCTTGTCCCAAGACCCATTCAGAATTTAATAGGAATAAATTCTGATAGAAGAGGTTAAAAAATAATAATCACTTCTTCAATCACGCTCCTGGGTACTTTTTCCACTCCAATATTTTCTTTGTCTGCATCCCCTGATAGGAAAAGCACATGAAAATATGATTGACTTAACTGCAAACATCACCAAAACGGGTACAGTTTCTGAGATAAAATCAACTTAAAACTAATTATGATAATATTTAACTTCACAATACTATCACAAAAGTCAATCTCAGTGATCTGATAGTCCTGATGTCCCTTCTTCCTTGCAGAGTGGTAGTGAATCCTTCAGGTCTCAGGGTTTAGCTTGTCGCTGCCTGCCAGCAGCAGCCTGTCATCATTGCTGATCCAATTCAATTTACTCTGAGGAGCTCCAAATAATTAAAATTGTCTGCATATGTTAATAAAAAGGGCAAGAAACTTCAGAGTATCCTCCAAAACTAGAGTGTAGCTTTTAGTATTTTCCCCTGTAGCTGGGGCCAGGTAGTTTGCGAGAAAGACGGGAGCCTCCGAGGGAGACAGGCTGGTGTTAGCGAGAGGTGCCGTTCCACAATTTTCTGTGAAATTACTTGTCTAAAAAAGGAATTTTTTTTTCATGATGTGAAGAAAGCTTTTCTCCCTAGACAGGACTAATCTGTACCATGTTTTTAGTGTCTCTCCTGAAGGAGGAAAATGCACACACAGAAAGGAGCTTCTGCGCTGTGTCTTGCTGCTGTTTGTATTTTTTTTTTTTTTTTTAAGATTTAGTGCACAACAAAGTGGCCGTTGCATCGAAGGCTGTGAGCCGTGACCCCGTCCCTGGCACGCCGTGTATTTCTAAGGCTTTTGCAGAAGCAAACCAAAATACCATGAATTAGACTCCGTGGGTGCCTGAGAGGCTCCATCTATTCTGGAGCTTCCTAGCAGAAGCAAGGAAGAAATTTATGGGAGTGGTTAAAAATACCCCTATTGATTCCCGGAGCTGTATTAGTCTGAGTGATTTGGGACACTTTGCTTTCTCTGTGCGCAAACCTTGTTCAGTTGCTGTTTTGTCATGATTTCTGTGAGGCAAGTTTAAAAGGAAAGCGGTATCCATTGGTGTAATACAAGCTGTAAGTGGAAAAACAAGCACCGCTTGGGAAACGGCAGCAAGGAGATGCCGGCTCCTCCGGGATGCTGGTACTCCGGTGCTTTGTCCTATATCAGCACTGCCTGTGCTGAATGTAGGAGTTTACTGGATTTGTGTTAGTTAATTCATCGATAAATTGCTTTACTTTGGCATGCCAGGCTGTAACCAACAAGTAAACCCCATTGTTTGGTCTTAATGGGTTCGGAGGCCCTAAGACATAGCTTGGCTATTATGAGCCTGGTACCTATAGCTGAGTGTCTTGGATTCAGAAATAATTTAACTCCTATTCACATACTTTTGAAAATAACAGGAATTTCTTATATCTTTGTGTTCTCGGAGGGATTTGAGCATTTTACATTGAATTTTATCCACTATTGGCTTTTTACCCTGAAAGCCACTGTGTTATCTTAATCACAGCAAGTAACCTTCCTCTTTCTCATGCATGAAATAGGGATAACAACAAGTAAACTTAGAAACATTTCTTGGGGTGGTTGAAGTATTTTGGCATCTTTATTTTAAAGCTGTGAGAGAAGCTGCCTGCCTGCGTGCCAGCGATACGCGTTGCTTCGGCAGGCAACGGCTTTCAGCCCGGGTGACGCCGTGCAGGGCAGCGACAGAGCAAGGCAGCTGCAGCAAACTGATAAAATTATTGATGAGTTGGGGGACCACCACGATGGTTGGGTCAGAGCTCGCCTGATGCCGATGTGTGGGGTTTGAACATCTCCTCAGCAGCAGCCCTGGTGATATCTGCAGGACACATCTCTCTTATTTAAGTTACTGGGACGGGAGGGGGGGCTGCAAGCTCTCACTAAGAGTGTTGACGAAAGGGCAGAAGGCAGTGCATGTGGCAGGACCACCGTTTCCCCATCAGAAGCCCAGAGAGGTTCCTTGCCCTGTGGGAGCCTCTGGGCTCCACAACCAAGCGAGGGCAATCATCTCTCTACAAGTACCTGAAAGGAGGTTGTAGGGGAGGCAGGTCTTGGTCTCTTCTCCCACATAACTTGTGATAGGACAAGAGGAAACGGCCTCAAGTTGCAGCAGGGGAGGTTTAGGTTGGATATTAGGAAGCACTTCTTTACTGGAAGGGTTTTGAGGCCCTGGAATAGGCAGGCTGCCCAAGGAAGTGGTGGAGTCACCATCTCTGGAGGTGTTCAAAGAACGTGTAGATGTGGCACTGCAGGACATGGTTTAGTGGACATGGTGGTGTTGGGTTGACAGTTGGACTTGATTATCTTGGAGATCTCTTCCAACCTTAAGATTCTATGATCTGCTGTCCTCCTCTGGTCCTTCGCCCAGCAGAACTCCTCTCCCCAGTGTCGTTCCAGACTGAAGCCTGCCTGATACTGTCAGTCACATTAGGTCTTTGGGAACCTAATTACAGTTTAAAAATGAAGCTGTTTATTTCTGGCCTTGTGTTGTATCCATCAGTGATGCTGGAGGGTGGTGGGGCTGGCGGTGGCTGGGGAGGAGGTTGGGTCTGACCCAGGCTGCAGCAGAGAGGGGATTGGGTGGAACAAAAGATGTGTGTACATGTGAGACAGTCATGAAAGAACACAGGTATGCATGCTTGCTTTTTTCTTGTGAACAGGAGATTCAGACAGGAAAAAAAAGCTGTAATTTCATGACTTGCTCTTCCTTTCAGCTCAACCAAGGGACCCCAAATCATGTGGGCGCGGGAGCCAGTGCACAGTGTGCCAGGGGTGGGGAGCTTGCACGTGTGTCTGCATATAGATGCAGGGATGCTTGAGTCGGGACGACACGGCAGAAACCCACCGGCTCATAACATTTTTGGTCCTGACTGTACAGGATTTTGCTTCTGGTTGCCCACCTTTGGGAGGTGGGAGAAGACTGAAGACTTTATGGATTTGTCCGTGGTGATGGGGAGCACGGGAAAGGAATAGATCACGAGCACGGCTCCGTATCTGGAGCTTGTGAAGATTTTACCTCAAATAAGTCATCCTGCTCTCTCCTCTCTATCTCTCCCTCAGCTTTGCAGAATGTATTTCACACACACAGTGTCTCCCTGCTTGAGCCAGTTATCTGGCTCTCAACAGCTACTTATTTTTTCCAAGTACTCTATTACTGCTAGGATTTGATTTTTATATATATACAATTATCTTGCCATTGTGCGGCTGTGGATGCAAAAGCGCCTCAGCTCCCTGCTCTCCCGTGCACTCCATCTCTCGCTGCAGTATTGATATTTCTATACGTGGTGATAAAATTAATTAAATTATGTTCTCTATGAACTAGTTTATTGCTTTAATTATTTATTGCTACTGCAGCTAATTTGATTTAGGCAATATTTAGTTCTGTTTCAGTAACTTTTCATTTTAAAAACAAACGGCTCATTTGAATTCATGGGCATTAACAACCTGTTATTGATTAGTTTGGCCTCAGACTGGGTGATGAGGAGAGAGTGGCTGTGTGCCATGCTAAGCCTTCAGACCAGAGCGTTAACAGCAAGTTAAAGCGTGTTTTTCTGGGAGTGGTTCTTTGGAAAATGTGTGAAGACTTGGAGGTGCCTAAGGAAGGTCGAAGCCCCTCCACAGTTTCTGTGGCTTGAGCTTATCTTTATGGGAAAGAATAAAGTGAGGGACGCAGAACTAAAAATCTGCAATACCTTCTCCTGCTTTTGTACCTCATCCGCAGCATTCAGGCATGTTCTTTACTGCAAAGTTTTTTTTGTTGTGAATTGGCAATAATATTTGTAGGGGTGAAATTCGGTCCTCTAGACTGTGTATCTCCTAAGGTCCACTCTCCAGTTCTAAGAGCCTAATTCAAAACCTATTAAAATAAATCAAAAGGCTTCCTCTTTTGCTTGTACTTTATTTCATACTATATCTCCAGTAATGACTTGCTAGCTTTTCTCAGTGTCATTTCTTTCTGCTGACTGTTCCCGATTTAAAAGACTAAGAGGTTAAATAGCTTCTCTTCCGGCATCTCTGGTTACCTGAGAGAAAATCTCAAGGGCTACACTTGCGAGCAGAAAATGAAGGTCTTGTTTGTAAATTATAGTTCAAGGTCAGTTTGAAGAGTGTTTCTCGAGGAGCCAGGGCTGATCCTTCTTTTCCATTCATACTTTGCATTTCATGTGTCCGACATCAGCACGACTCTGGATTTGGCAAGCTGTCCTGTCGTGACCCTGTGAGGCTGTGTCCAAAAGATGAGGAAATGAGCCCATATTGAGAGGACTACACAGGCCATCGAGGGTATAAGGATTTGCCATAGTGTTGCTCTGACCTGAGCAGTGGACGTGGGAGAGAGCATTGGTACCAAGAGGATTATAGATAGATACACAGAGTTTGTCACTCGCGGGCAGCATATGCTCTGCACTGTCCTGTTGCAGAGCATGTTGCTGTGCAGTCTTTCCACATTTTGGGTTGTTACAGAATAATATAAATGTTTAACATATGATATCCTATGGATAGGGTCTAGGTCAAGCACTGGAACAGGCTGCTGAAGGAAGTGATGGAGTTGCCATCCCTGGAGGTGTTCAACAAACATGTAGATGTTGCACTTCAGGACATTGTTTAGTACACGTGGTGGTGTTGGGTTGATGGCTGGATTTGATGTTGCAGCTCTCTTCCAACCTTAAGATTCTATGATTCTGATCTTTTCCCTAGTCACTCCATGTTGATCAAATACTAATACAACCATCTTGAAGACTTCAATGACAGTAACTACAGTAACTTCTCAGATCACAGTCCTTCTTTTTGGAAGTGAAGGGGGCCAACGTGGTTAGAAGGTGGGGGCTCTTGTCAGGTGGTCATCATGACCATGGCCTTGAGCTTGTGTTCAGCCAGTTCGAACTTGTGCCAAATCCAAGTCTTGGGGCTGAGCCATTGTGGTGGGCAGAGCGCTGCTGCCCACCCAGCGGAGGCTGGGGGCTCTGCTTGACTGCGTGGTCCTTGTGTTGGGTCTGGCCTTCTGCAATTTCATGTCTTTGCCTCAAATGAAGCGTGTGATTCCTGGTGGATGCGAAGTGCTGTAGGTCCCTCTGGTTCTCCTGCCTTTTAGAGCTGCAGGTCATCCTTTTTTTTCCTGTGCTTGAGCAATTTTATGGAAAAGTAAAAGGTTGAGGGAGGCTTTTCTGTAACCTTCTCCTTCTTCTGACAATATCCTTTGTTTATTCCGTAGCACAGTGTGTTGTTTACAGCATATGCAGTGATATTAAACAGCTGCCGCATCTCCAGCCAGAGGTAGCTGCAGCAATCCTGGAGCGCCTGTGTAAGCTCACGTCGAATCCCCGGAGATGAAAGGCTCTATTAAAAATGGAAGATCATTATTGCTAATCTTGAAAGTGGACCGATGCATTTAACTTATATAATTATAAACTTTCAAACAAGATGATTTCATCTGGTGGAGCATCTGGGAATTGTTTTTTCATTATCACGTTTCAGAGAGTGAAAAATCTTCCTGTTCTCTCAGAGGATTTTGTGGGATTAGTTGCTGCTGTTTGCCGTTGCGTACTCCTGCAAACGTTTGTATAATTATGCGCATCTCTAACTCCTTGTGCATCCTTTTGAGGCGTTTTCTTGCTGCCTTCCCCAGCGATGCGCCGGGATGGTCCTTTTCAGATGGTAAGGAAAATAAGGAGAGGCTTTTCCCATCATCAGTTTGAAAAATGGTCTGACAGCCTGTGCGGGCGTTTACCGATGCGGCAAAGCACTTGCTAGCACAATCAGTTTGGGAATAACCATACTGACTCAGAAAGTCACCTGATAAAGTGATTTGCATGAATGATATTTTCAGCATGCAATGCAATAATAAACATACACTGGTGTTTTCATCTAAGGATTGCCTAAATTCCCTTCTGAGCCCCTGGGAGCAGGTCAGGCTGTCCAGGCAGCAGCTGTGACCGCTCGATTTCAAGGGTGAAGTGTAAAAAGAGGTCTGTGTCGTCCTAGTGATTGAAAATTTTGCTTCATGAAGGAAGTGCTTCCTCGGTAGGATTTTTAGATAAGTGGCATAGACAGTCAAAAGTCACTATGGGAGTGTGTTTTTACCTGATAAGCGCAGCTCATCTCAGTTTGGATTTTCAAAGTATAGACCTATTGTGACAACACCTGATCTTAAACTTTTCTGTTAGAATAAAACTTAGTAAAGGCAAAACCAAGGCATCCAAATTTTAAGTTAGTAAAGACTCAATTTCATCCATTACCTTAATTCCCTCTCCCTTTACTACTGACTTTTATAGGGAAGATTCCCAGTTTTGACAGTGCTGGGAAAAAAGCTGCTTGGGATGGCCCAGGGATATTGCCACAGTTGTTTGAAGTCCAGTTCTTGAAGAAGAAATGAGCCAAATGTACAAAAAAAGAGGAAAAGGTGTCATTTGTGTGGTGCTTACTTATAAGCATGTTGCTTCAGAAACCTGAGTGTGTCTGCAGTGCACAACCCAACTAACGCCTGTGAGGCTCTTGGTGAGGGAGCTTTAATGGAGGAGACGGGAGAATGATGGAAATTACTCCTTTGAGCTCCATTCTCCTAGCATTTTGATCTTTACAAAACTCAAAGGACATTAAGAGTCCAGAATGAATTCATCCTTTTAATGTCATAATTCTCTTAATGCCATTCTTGCATGATATCAATAGATACCTTCAGACAGATTGAAGGGGCTTGGTCTCTTATTAAGGTGCACAGTAGTGGGTCGCTGGAGCAGCTTTGGTGCCCTGAGCACGTTGTTACTGTAGGACTCATGGGATTTGCCCCGTTCTGCCTTTGTGACGGAGAATTCAGTTGTAGGGCACCTCTTTCTTGTAAATAATATGTCTTGTTTTCAATGGTGGTCTTGATCTTTGTCAGGTTATAGGGTCGGAAAAGCTACAAAGATGCTGTTGGTTTTCCCATGTGAATGATGTTCCTGCCAGAAGTGCTGGCTTGCTCCTCCTCTTGCTCTGTAACTTCACCATACATCCAGGAAGGTAGGGAGTAGCAGGGATTTTGGATGTCTTATTCCCTATTTAGCTGCCTGGTTGTCGCTCCTTGCTTTCAGAAACTTAACGAGAAAGGAGAAGCAGAGGAGGAGAGGAAGAGGTGAATAGTATGAGAATGGGAAGGAAAGGAGGAGACTGCAAATCCCACACGTGGCTGAGGTATTGGGCTGATGTGTTGACCAGGTAGCAGCTTTGTGGGAGTGGGACCAGTGTGAAAGTGGTGGAAATACCTTGTAATGGAAAATGCTGAAGTTCCTATGGAGGAAGGATCACAGCAGTTTTACCATTTTTTGCTAAAAGTGATCCACTTCTGGCCAGCCAAGTGCGCTTCAATTAGATCAGTGCATAAGGCTCTTAAATCACACTCTTTTATAGGATGTTTTAAGGGTATTATGAGTTTTCCTTGTGATACTGCTTCCCTGTTTCCAGGCGGTAAGACAGGAGATACTGATGGAGGAGCAGACTGAGCAGGCTTGCTTGGGAATAAGGGCACTCCAGAGAGTCTTAAAAGATACAAGTTAAATGGGAAATTTCTCCTTGATCTTGCTAGGGAGGGAAGATGCATTGCAGCTGCCTGCGAAGGGCAGAAACGTAGCTTGCCCGGCACTCGGGGAAGCTCAAGATTTCGTACAGTAGGATAATGGAAACCTGCACCCCGCTCTGTACAGCGCTGGGAGCCAAAGGGCTTTGAAAAAAGATGGAAAAAGATTTCTACTGGTGCCAGCATTATGGAAAACAGCTTTAAGTCTATTTTTCAGGAATTCCCTTTTACTTTCTGAGAAGACCATGCCAGTGGAGATTTTCGTTAGGATTTATTGTCCTTTTTTTGGTAGGAACAGTACAGCACCTCAAGAGAAAATAGTGACAAAGGAAGAGAAACTTGCACATAATTTGAGCAATATGAGGATGTGACATAGTTTGTGGTTTTTTTTTTTTTTTTTTTTTTTTAACCGACATCACGAGGATACTGTAAGGCTTGCTGGCTTTACAAGGTCGAAACCAACCTGTGATCTTGGTGTCTCAAGTCTTAATGATCTTTTCACAAGGAAGATACAAGCAAAATAGAGTCTTTTCATAGACTTGTAAAACTTAATTATTTTACAAGGGTAAACTTAATTAATAGAATTAATTGACACCTGCAGTTGAACCGGCTAACATGTTCTCTTCCCTCAAATGTTTAGCCACTAGTAATTAATATTATTTTGCAGTCTGTGAAAGCATCCCTAACTTTGTTCATCCTTGGAGAAAGTGGGGTTTTCTTTTGTAAGAACTTCACTATAACACTGACTCCAGGTGCCAAGTCTCCACTTTTACTTGGAGATGCCCAAATTCCAGAGAAAGAAGGGTTTAAGATGCTTTTTCTTTTTTCTTTTTTCTTTTTTCTTTTTTTTTTTCTTTTTTTCTTTTTTCTTTTTTTTATGGGCTAGTATGGTTGCTCAGCCTCATTGCGCAGAGGCCGTCTCTGCGGCTCCACATGGAGCCCGTTCACTCCTTTAGAAACCCTTTCAAATAATTTCAAAGTTAGAAATTTAGTCGCTTATACAATGTGTGAAGTGATTCAATGATTTAATGCTATTTAAACCAGAGGAACTCCTGTTACGCTTCTCTCTTCCCTTTTAAACATTCCCATCAAGAGCATTTGAAATCAATGACTTAAACTCCCTGTGCATCTCAAAGTCTCACGCAAGGAGTGAGGATGATGCTGAAAATTTAAATGATGACTTTGGAAACCAATAGCAACATGAAATGAGTACATCTGCCAGTCACTGCAGTCGCCGTGTGCGGCAGCAAAAGAAAAATGGGCTTTAAAACGTGCCTGGCAGGACAGTGCCCATGGTGACTTTCCACACCTCTTGAGAAGTGTGAGGGGTTTTTCTCTGTAAGCACAAACCAGGTTATTAAAGTCAGGTTAATTTTGCATTTGTGCACTGGCTTGATTATAACTTTTAGACACGATGGTGAATAAAAAGGATCAAAAATAAAAGGGGATATTAATTTTACTCAGTCTGTAATATTGCGGCAGTTATGTTCAATCATTTGTAAGATGGAAGGCTGTGAAATACACTCTGTGATGAGGTTATAGTGAAGCTAAACATTGTCATAAATAACACAATTTGACTGTTTGTTTACTGATCTTTAAATAAGGTGTGATTGGAGTAAATATGATGGGAGACATTTAATTAAACCGAATGCAGGAGTGTGGTAAACATCACAACATTGCCAACAAAAACAGCAAATTGATGTGTTGGCAGGCCGAGTGCTTAAGACTCTAAAATGCATCTATAACTGTGTCCTTTTGATAAATGTTTCAGTACCTCCGTGAATGCTTTCAAATTGATTCAAGGACATCCAAGTGACATAATAACTTGCCCAGTCTCTCAGTCAGGGCTCTTGTGCTTCTCATGTTCAGTGAAAACATTGCAATTAATAAATGCATTCCGTGGCTAACACCCACAACTCCATAAAACAAAAATAAACTCCATAAAAACAAAAATACAGTCTGCGTTTGAAGGACTGATGAGTGTATGTTGATAAATGTCAAACTATTCTGCTCTCGGTAGTGGTAAATTTTTTTCTGTGGATTGCTTTAATCTTTTTGGTATTTTCAGCAAAAACATCAAAATATGTTTTAATTGATCTGATGTTTGCTAATATGGCTCTGCTTCGTTTGCCTGTTTTACTTTGAAATTGCTGGATCCGGCAAAGGAGGAGGATTCCTTCTGTGTTACAGGGAGGGATCCTTGTCTAGGATGTGGCCCCTGTTAGAGACATTATTTTGAAGAGCTGATAAAGTTCAACCCAAAGTCGTCTGCTTTGCTGCAGTATAGTTTATTTCTTGTCTCCACCATGAAAAACTGCTGTTTCCTCCGTTTGGATCCCTCCTCCTTTTTTGTATCCTTTTTAAAAATTTTTTGAGGGTGATCTAGTCAGATTCCAGTTTCCCTTTAGACAAGCTGTTGTTGTCCTGTTCCTTGTAGTATCACCATGAGGGAGCTGCTCGGGGTACACCAAGAAGTCCGACCCTCGAATGCATCCACCTTTCACAACGTGAACAAAAGCAACATCTTTAAGTTTCTTTGCTGCTTTTCAAACCAGATGAGTGCCTAATTCATAGGAAGCCCATGTGCAGCCTACAGAGCCATGCTAACTCCAACAAAAAAAACCCAAAATGTCTTATTGCATATGAAATAGTAGGAGTTAGCATTTGTAGGAGAGGTGTTAAGACCATGAACTTACCAGGTTGGTAAGTACAGACTTTGTGCTTTTGGAAGACTCTCCACAAAACGAGGTGGAGAGGAGTCGAGGTTAGAACACCAAGTGCACTGCACAGACAGATGAAACCAGAGGCCATTAAGAGCCCTGTCTCTTGAAGTGTGCTTTGTGACAGAAGTACATGAAAATCCCTCACTGCAGGTCGCCGTCTGTCACGGCATTAGTGGAGCTTTGTATGATACAGTGCAGCGTTGCCGTAGTCTCACGGTTTTATCGTACCTTTCCTATTATTTCTAGTTCTTTTATAGGAACCAGACTAATCCTTTCTATTCCTTCCAATTTTTTTGGATATAAAACCACCCTGCCAGGTGGGCATCCCTGCCAGGAAGATGGCAGCATTGCACTGTACCTGTGCTGGCACATTGAATTGTCCTATGCAGCTTAGCAGCCTCCAGAGCACAGACCTTGTGCCCAGCAATTAATTTCTGTTTGTCCCTTCTTGCTGTTCCCCTAGATCTGGGCTGAGGGGTTGTGCAGAACCCCTGGGGCATGGTTAAGACCCATCAGCAGTTTTGACTGGTACCAGCCAGCTGAGTTTCAAATAGTGGGTTTCATGGGGCTAAAACGTCCGTGTCTTCCCTAACAAGATCCTCCATTTGACTTGCTAGAGAGTAATGGATGTCACCTCAGCAAGGGCAGATTTCAAATTCAGTATGTATTTGAAGTGGTAGTTTTGCTTAGAGGCATGTCCTTTGCTTAAATCCAGTCTGTGAAACTTCACCTGATGATTCCTGCAGTGTCTTTTCTGATCTGGACATCAACGTGATGACCCATAGGCTCCTGAGCTGCTAAAGAAGCTCTTAGGAAGACATTCAGGCTTCAATAAAGGCTTCAGAAATGTTCAAAATATGCTATCTGTTTTTAGTTATAAAGGAGGACATAGTTGCTTTTCCCTAAAACTTAGACCAGTTGAGCGGAATGTGGAAAATTCGGTGCAAGCCTCTGACCAATAAAAACTCATATTTGCAGTGCTCTAAGACTTCCTAGTCCATGCAAAAAGGTGCTGTTGGAGGTAGGTGGTTGATCATCACAAAGTGTAAAACTGAAATACCAGGTCTAAACTATAGGTCTGGTGCATGTAGATGCTTGAAAGACAGACACGGCATAGCTTTGTCTGCTCTCTGAAGTGACAGTGCCTTGGTGCATGTTTATTGTTATGACAGAAAGGCTTGGTGACTTTTTGGGAAACAAATACAGCATTAATGTTGACAATTAACCCAGTTATTCTACCATGCAAAAGGTGCAATTTTCCTCTTCATGAAAAATTAAGCTCTGCTTTGATCATTTGGAAAGCGTAAAGTAAACTAATGAAGCAACTTCAGTCTATGAATGCCAATGTCCTTAGTAGGTAAGTGCACAGCGTTGCTCCCCATAGACCCAGAGGATCCAACTACAATCTCAAAATAGAAAACCACAAAAGAAATTGCAATTAAATTTGCAAGCATGTAATCTTTGAAATGCCTTCGAAGAGCTGAAAGGGGATGGTGTCATGCTTGAAAATGTGTCATTTATTCTCTTTGGTAATGCGTACAGTTTTTTCCCCTCTCCGTCAGAAACAGCACCAGCTCTCCAAATAAATAGAGAAGCTGGCATAGAGATGCTTTCTTGCTCGTTAATAAAGTCAAGAGTTTCGAGCACAGAGTCAAGATACCAATGGAGCGAACTGCAACGTGCGCAGGAGGGTGTCTGGATGTGTATTGTAGGAAATGTAGTGATGGTGATGTTCGGCTGAAGAGCAACACGTACCCACTGCATGGATTTATCCGGTGAGAAAAAAAGCTCGCTGGGCTGTGCCCGTGTGGGATGTCTTAGGGTATCTGAGATAGGTGATGAGTTGGGGGCTAAACCTACGTTTTGGTTGAACATAAAAAGTAATGCCCTTGAAAGAGAAAGGTGGATTTTTGATGCAAGAAGTCTGGCAGAGCTGTGGCTCACGGTGCTGGCACAGAGCTGTGGCCTGGGCAGCCTGCAAGCAGCTTCAGCAGGTGCTTCTTGGTATGGGATTGCAGTTTGCCAAAGTGCCTGAAGACAAAGGCTGTCTCTGCCTTGTGTGGCTCAAAAGGCTCCTTCAGGAATTTATCTGCTGCGTCTGTTCAGGGAAGAGAAAGGATGGTAAATCCTGGCACAATGGTGCCAGTCGATTGCAATGGGAAAGTTGATGTGGTGGGAGGACCTGCGGCTCCTGGCTGTGCTGGCAGTTAGGCCCTAGGCACCCTGCAACCAGGAGCCAGTCTGGGATGGAGGAGGTGCCTGTACTGAAATAAATAGTGCTCTTACTGAAGCTAAGGAGAAAACTCCCACCGATAGAAACGCAAGCCTGATGTGACAAGATAGAACAAAGCAAGGAGAGTAGAGTTTTGAAAAGGACAACTCATCCAACAGGTTTTTTGTAATAATATGCGTCGATGTGTCTAATTGAAGGAGAAAAGTATTAATTGCATTCAGAGAAGAGTGCCAAGATGTATTTTGAAAAGCGTTCAAATGTTTTGATAAGTTCTGGAGCACTTCAAGGGATGGCTTGGGTTTTTTCATAGCTTGGCTTGATGTGAAGAGTATCTCTTAAATGAGGGAGGAAACTGTATCTGGAAAAGGCATCTAAGCTTATGTTGACTTGACTGTCATTTTCATGCTAATAGGTTATTAGAGCCTGAGTTAAATTGAAGATGGGAAACCTTTAAGGTCTGTTTAAGGCATTATAAATATGAATACTGCTGTCTTGTCTTCATGCAATTCTTTTTATTAAGCAAAAAAAAAAAAAGTAGAATAATCATTTTCCATCTAAAGATCTTACTAAAAAGAATTATTAGTACGTTAGTTTATTTCTGGATATTTTTTGCGTTCTGAAAGTTTCCACACTCAGTAGTGTGGTCTTACCCTCTGTGGACAGACGTGCTTATTTTGCACCAAGGTTGCTGGCACAAATCTGATTGACGGCGCCTGTGCTGCAGGAGGTCTGGCCCTGCACGGAGCTCCAGGCAGCGGGGAAGCTGCGCGTGCCTTTTGCAGAAGGTTTCATTTGACCACCTTGCCCTGCAGTGTCAGGACTCGGCAACATCAGTTCTGTGACATCTACCATCCTCTGTCACTCGGCAGAGAGGAATTGGAAAGCAGGAAAACACATCTTTAGAGACAGCTGAGTCTACAGAATTAACAGAAAATGAGGTAAGGTGATCCATTCTATCCGCTGGTGAGCACAGTGGTCACTTCACTTACGGTCCTTAATGTTTTTTCTCTTGCTTCAACATGGAAAAAGCATATGAAGTCTGGGTGCTAGAATAGTTTGGGATGAGGAGAAGCAATCCGCCTGTGGTGCTTTGGATCGTGATTTCTAACCTCATCGCTGTGCCAAGAGCCCACTTGCTATGAAGCACTGCATTTTCATAAGATGTTTATGCACAAGGCTGTGAGAGGAATCCGTTGTCTCAAAAAAAACAGCCCCCTTTGCCATTGTCTGCATCTTGCTCCTCCACCTTTTTCTGGTAGAATGTCGTGCAACAGTTTTGATGATTTGACAGGAAAATGTGAAGGGTTTAGAAGAAGTTGTTCACTTTGGCTGCTTACAGAAGCTTCTGTGCATCAAGGATAACAATCCTGACACTGACCGCACAGCGATTGAGCTAAGTAAGGGTCAGTAATATTTACACGGCATTTCGAAGGAGTGTGGTGATAAATTCCTATATGATTTTCCAGAGAACTTAAAATGAAACCCATGAATAAACAAGAAACAAGCCACAAACAGGGGGAAGAGGATGAGCATCGGCATTTTGCATCCCTGGCCCTTTTGTCGTCTGTCCTTCGTGCTCCTGCCATATTACAAAGCAAACACAATGGAAGTTGGGATTCTCCATCAAGAAAGTTGCTGATTCTTTACTCTAATTTCCTTATTCTTTATACTCTCTATCTTCTGGACTTTAGCTCTGTATTAATGGATGTTTGTTCGTTCTTCCATAAATCCATCAGGTAGATAGTAAGTAGTTATTTCAGAGTGCAGGTCTAAGCACTCAGTAAGCTACATCCAAGTGAGACTTGCCAGAAGCAAAATCAATTGGTTAAACTCTGAATATTTCAAAGAAGTTCAGTGCTGTCTGTGAACAAAGATTAAAGATGTTGTAATGCACATGAGCCATTTTTTTTCCAGCCACAAAACCGTATCTGATGGAAAAACAACATTGCTCAAATATCCAGTAGTGAACTGGATATTTGTTGAGCGATATGATTTAGCTGAGAAGTATTGGTGATGGTTGGACTGTATGATCTTTTAGGTCTTTTCCAATCATAATAATTCTGTGATTCTGTGAATGCCACCCGCCAATAAATTAATTACTAAAATGTCTGGTCTCCATCCTCTAGTAGTCCAGCTCAGATGCAGAGCTTTGACAGGCTGTAGACTGATTGTCTGGCACAGGTTGGATCCACAGGAGCAGGGTCCCTGAGTATCGGTGGGATGCCGCCGCGTTGGGATGAAGTGGGCGTTGTGGCTGGGGGAATTCCCCTGAGTGTGCAGCCAGGGTGATGCACTGTGAGTATGGGACTGCTCCAGTGAAAACCTCAAGGACTTTTTATTTATTTTGTTTCTTAAAGGCCTTTTAGGTTAGTTTTTAAAGTTTTGTTTTGGTTTGGTTTGGTTTTTTTTAATATCCTTTGTTGGTCCTTAAGGCTTGTTAAGTATCAGCACCTTTGAGGTCCATAGCGTGCAGGCAAGAGCCGTGAGCTCTCCTGTCCTTGAGCAAATGTATTTCTGTTGTATTCACAGATATGACCCTTTCTCCCTCCAAAGCTGATTGCGGTATTCCCTGGTTACTGTTTTAGGAGAGCTAACAGGGAGAATACATTACCGTGGGTTTATAGTTTAATTAAAGTACGACAGACGGCCTTGGGCTGCAAATCTCCATCGTCTTTTTATTGTCTTATGTAACGCTAAGTGCCCTTTGCAAAGGGTTTTTCCAATGTTTGCTGGAAGTTCTTAGCTGTGCAAACTTTTAGTAGTAAATTATATTTAAATTCCCTCTGGAAAAAGGGATGAAGTAAGCAATTCATTTTATTCCTTGTATTCTACCGTAGTCCTTCCAAATTTTTGTGGGAGAAGATGTAGAATACTTTTGCGGATTTCTCTGAATTTCAGCAAGATAACGTTTGCTAACTGATAGCTCTGGTTTTGGAGCCTTTCCATACTCAGCTCTCTTCACATACAGCTATATACACTTTCTCCGTTTCCGTATCAATTTTATATTCAGCAGCAATGAATTAAATCTTTCCACTTGCCTGGCTTCTGTGGTTGCTGTCTCTAAATATGCTTTGCCTTGTCCCTTTGCCTTGCAGGATCCCCAGGGAGCCCAGCAGTGACCAGCACACGTAACTGCATAACATCTGGAATTAAAAGCAGTTTGAGATGCAGCTAGATACATAAGGAAAAGGCGTGCATAAAAGCTGTATGCTTATACTGTGTGTTTTTGAAGTTTGCTTGTAAGTGCAGTTGTATTCTTCTGAAATGAGTTAACCTGAGCGTGAAAATGTTGCGAACAATTCTCCCCCATTGACCAGAGCTGATGAAAGAGTGGCAAATAGATACCACAGGCGACTACTATCGGTTTTCTCAAGGCTGTGGGAAGGTGGCTGCTGCACTTACAAGAATGAGAAATTTGTCTGACAGCAGAATGTTCGGTTCTGGCTCAATATTATTGCTTGGAAATGTCTCGATCAGGTGCAGAAAGCAGAACCTCCCAGCTGGCCCTTCGGGATCATCCAAACTGAGAAGGAAACAGATTCTCTATTGTGCTGTAAGGAAATCCCTGTTCTCAACATGGGAAAATCTCCCAGGTCTTCCAGGGGCAGCAGCCCTGCCCAAATCACAGGGGAGGTTCAGTACAAAAAGTGTCCCAGGCAATTAATAATTTTTCTCATCCCTCGTATCTCTTTTCCTTTGTCACTTCAGAAAATTCCACAGTTCTGGCAAAGGCTGATGCCTCTCTTGACGCTGATGGTGTCTGACACAGCATTAATGTGTAGTCAGACATGAAAAACAATGCAAGTAGCATTGATTTGTTGTTTTCCAGGTTGCTTAAGTTCCTTCCTAGTGAGGGAAGATATTTAAATATCTCTTGGTAGGCTGGAGGTAATAAATACAACGAGGATGTTAATGGCAAAGCTCGCGTTGCTTTCGGGGAATTCCGGATGGGACTTTCATGATGCTTCCAGAAAAAAAAAAAAGGAATTTTATTTTCTCTTTCATCGTGGTAGGCGTTAAATGCAGCATCTGCCATCCACACTCACACTTTGCTTTGTCACACTTTTCGTTAAGTTCAGCAAAACTGTGTGAGGGGGAAAATACAGCTAAAGATGAGCAGAGGGATTGAGTACAAGTAATCAGAATTATAGTTGTTGGGTGTAACCTTTCTTCTGGGTGAGACTGGACAGCTATCCTGCACTTCCTTGTCATGCTGAAATTTTCCCTACGTAAGCTTTGCTCCTTTTCTTTGCTCCAGTGACATCCCTAAGCCGAAATGTGATGCTGGAGGGCCAAGGCAACACAGGTCACTGAAACATCAGCGGGCTCTCTGTGGTTTAATGCTGGCTGAATTTCCTTCACTTTGCTATTTCACGTGTGTAGCAAACTGGTTTTGAAAACCCCATGTCTGTCCGAGGTGTGGAGGTGCCACAGGTTGTGGCAGCGGCTGCTCGTCGGCGTTCTGCACAAGCAGCCCTCTTTGTGTCGATGCTAGTTCCAGCATTTTGGGATGGTGAGTGGAAATCTGGAATTTAGGCACCAAAATAACGCCAAGCAGACAAAACCATTATTTTTTTTTTTCAACCAAAACAAGAACATTTCACTATGCTAATGGCTGAAGTAAGATTATTTTTTCTCCCCCCAGCACTGTTCTGTTCTTGCAATGCGTGTTGAAAATAGGGATGAAACCTTACCAAGGATCAAATTCACAAATGCTGGGTGAGGTTTTGCAAACTGGTGTTTACAAAGCTGCTGGCTCCCAATACTCACATTGCATTTGCAAGTTCGTTTGGCACTACTTTAATTAAAACTAGGAGTAGTTCATCCATGATGCTGTAGGAAGGCACTTCACTTCCTTGTTGAATTTTGTAAGTTTTTTTTTTTTATTAAGCCCTTCGTATTCCAGTTCTGTCTGGGAGGTTTCTGGGCCTCTCTGTCTAGAGGGATGCGTACTTTGGGGAATTGCTGATCTGGATGGTTTCTCAGCTCATCAGAAAATGTACCTGAGTCTTATATGTGATGGCAGAAAATCACAGTGTAGTATAAACTGTGTGTTTGCAATGCTTCATATAATCTAAAATGTATTTCTGAAGGATACTGGGAATGGACTTTTTATTGCCTGTGGACGTGGGTGAAAGCACAGACTCGCGCTCAGCCTAACAGCGAATTTGCAGCACGCTCCCTGTGAACAGCAGGGCTGGTGCTGCGATGAGCTGAGGCTGAAGGTCTGTGGTCCCAGATGTTTTAAATGTGAAAGTCACTGCAAGGTTCAGGATGGGGAAACCTTCCCTGGGTGGTCCTGCAGGCAGCCTGGTCTCACAAGTAGAATCGCTTTGCCCTTAAAATGTTTTGGATTGAAAAACTGTTAATTTGGCACTTCCATATTTTATTTTTTGTGCTTCATTTGAAGTGAGAAATCCATTTCTGCCATGTAGCCTGGCCACATGTTTGCTCCTAGGGACGAGGATCAGTTGTGTGAACATGATGGGGCTCAGGTGTGGGTGGGAGCAGGAGGTTGGCTCTTGCTAATGCATCACATCTGGTGGTGCTGATTGGGAAGGGGGGGGGAGCACCCTGTCCTGATAAATCCAGACTCCCTCCACTTGCTTTGTTGCTGTTCCTCTGGGTAGTTGTACAGAGTTGGTATGGAAGAAGCTTAAGAAGAACAATCAGGAGGCAAAATACTGGGTGGAGGTGTGTGTCCCAGGTGAGCGAGCTCTGGAGCATCACAGTAGCAATGGTCAGACTATTCATGTGGTTTCATGTTTGGTATGACCCGGTGGCAGGGGTTGTTTCCCACCGCTGAGGACACTGCCTGGTCTGTCCTTGGGAGAGAGGAGGCTGGCCAGCCGTGGGTGCTGTGGGATGGCTCCCTGAGCTTCCCAGGCTTGGAGAGGAGTTGGGGGAGTAGGCCAACACTTGCCAAGCAGCAACATCCTTTCTGTGGTGGTTGCTGTCTCCAGACTGTGTCAGAAGGACTATGTTGGTCTGAGTGGGGGTTCCAGTCCCCTCTGAGGGCAGGTGCTCCCCCAGAGCGTGCGGCAGGGGAGTCCCACACCCCACAGGTTGGACTGAGTGCTGGAGTCCTTATGGTGGCAGAGGAAAATAGAAGTGGGATGTGTGTGCTGTAATGCATCCTTCTTGCTCCCTCTTGAAGAGGAAAACAAAATAAGCCTCAGGCAGGTTCATGTTGGGTGATGGATGCCTCTAGCTGCTGGGGGAGCAGCTGTGTGCCCTCGGCTGTGTTCCTCTGCTCTCACTGGTGAGGTGAGGTAGAGCCCAGCATGTCCAAGGGCAGTAAAAGTACTTCAGGGAGTAATTCTAACTTGCAATGAGGGTCTTTTTCCCCCCAGGTCAGTAAAGAAGTGCACCTGCAGCAGGGATGCTTTGTTTTCTGCTAGATGTGGTTTCGGATAACTCTTTACCATTCATATCCCTCTAAGAGCTTGCAGGGGTCGTTGCGGTAGTGGACGTACCCTTCTGACCCTACTGCTTACACTGACCCCAATATAAAACTTCCCTAGTGACTGGTTTTACTTGAGTTTGTTGTTTGTAGCTAGGCATCCATTGCTCTGCTCATCCACGTGGCTGTGAGGTGACTTGGGAAAAACAGAAGGGACCCTTCAGCAGAGAACAAGTGAAGGAATAGTTTAAGCCCTTCATGCAGAGATACCTGTTGGTACAGAAAGGAGGGTGCAGAAGCCCTGCATTTGGTTGTTCAGGCTGCAGCAAGGGATTTTCGTGGGTTTCCCCCCACCCTCCGTGTTTTCATTACTCAGCTGTAGGCTGTCTAGTTCAGCCAGAGATATTTTGTCAAGTTACTCATCTTACTTACTTGCTCAAAATGTTTGCTGGTTCCAGATGTGCTGCTAATTTTAACACTTTGTCAGTATAAGGTGGCAGCAGGGCTGCCATATATTGTGTTTTGTTAGTCTGGGATAACGTAGTCCAGAGTTTTCACTGAACTTCATGGGTGCATGCAGGTTCAGGTGTTCAAAGAAGCACTGGAAATGCCTAATTTAAATTCTTCTCCAGCTACTGGAAGAAAGGAGATAAATCATAAATAAACCTAAATTATGTTCTACCTTCTTTGCAGATTTCTCTCCCCACCTCATGTAGTAGAAAAATGTGTGCTGTAAATCCCATGTGAAGCGCCTTATGCTGGCAGTTCACGTGCCTGCCTTAGAAGCGATGCTGGCTGCCGTATTTCAAACTTGCACCTTTTATTTTCCACACACAAGTGTGCTCCTGGGTGCAACTGGGGCAGAGAGCGAGCAGTTTGTCTAGACAATGTGGTCTGCAGGGTCAGATGAGAATATCAGATCATGACCTAGAGAAAAGAAAAAGAAATGGGGGGAACCCAAATAACTCAGGTGCCTGCATTCCCTTGAATGATACGGGGCACACCTGGGGATGGAGACCCACCCCCCTGGAAGCAGTGAAGTTAAAAAGTGCTGGTGCTGCTCCCCTCTGGAGCAATAAGGAAAAGAAGACAGATTGAGTTTTTTGGGGTGGGTTTTTTTTTTTAGGTGACTGCTTTCTGAGGCTTAGCTTCTCTGCTTACCTTCCATATTCTGCTCTGAAAGAGAAGAGGGAGCAGCTATGTCCGTGTTACCGCTTCCCGTCACACCTGGTCTGCTTTGCTGCTGAACTGGGGGGAAAAAACCACCCTTTCTTGGTTTTATGTGCTCAACAACTTGTGGGTTTCGAGAATAGATTAGGAAGTGTCTCATCATCTTTGTGCCACAGAGCTGCTGAATTTGCACAAGTCCCCAAAAAGGGACTTTTTGACCAAAACTCAGGCTCTGTGTTGATGCTGACCGACACTTTTTTTTTTTCTCAGCACAGCTTAGCTATACTTGCTAGCTGAGCACAACACAAAGGAAGAAAAAAATCCTGCAAATCTGGTATTACAGCATTAACTGCAGAAAAGTATTAGTTAGACTGATAATGGTGTGATGGCGTGGTGATAGGCGCAGGGTGCTGTGAAACTGAGAGAATGATGGTGATTTTTATTAATTCCCTCTCTTCAGGGATCTCTCACTTTGAGTTCTCCTGTGGTTTCTGCAAAATTCCTCTGTTGGAAAGAATTTGGCTGTAGAGCAGGAGTTATGGATAGGCTTGGCTTGGGCTTTCTAGGTTAGGTGTTCACCGAACAGACTTCTGCATTTGCGGATGGTATTGCTTGTATTCTGCTTCTTTAGAGCGATCCTGTGACTAATTGCAGAGGGGCTGATGAGACAGAATGAATCGGTTGAAAAATCTAATTTATAGGTGGGACTTCTGGCAGCCCTGGTGCCAGTGCCTGACCCTGCACTTGGGTTCATGGGATCCTTCATTTCTGGGGAGTTTAGGTTTTTCCCTGAATATATTTGCTATGGATGAACCTGAGGATGGTGGGAGGAAGCAGTCACTGTTCCAGCTTTCTCTTGTTTTAGTAAAAAATATTGACTACAAGCTGGTTTAGATTGAACAATCAATTAATACTCCTCAGTGCATGCACGCACTGAATTAATTTGATAATCCCTTGTATAAAGGCAGTGGAAATAACAATATTTTTTGTTAGTTTACAACAGGAAGAAAAGGTGTCCTCCAAAAGTAAATGTCACCATATTGATCAAAATTCACAACAGCATCTCCAACTTTGCACCATTGCTGGAAGACCAGTTGTATTTTCAGAAGAGATGCTGACATTTTTCCCCCCTTCTTTCCTCCTTTAATTTTAAAGGTAGCACCTTTCCCAATCAATTGCATCACAAAACTTTTCAAGGTGTGGTTTTTTGTTGTTTTTTTTTTTTGTTTTTCTTTGTTTTGTGCTGGTAGCACCCAGTAGCTTGTGCTTGACTGACCGTTCCTGGTGAAATCCTGCATTAAACGGGCTGGCGGTGTGGCAAGGGTGGGGGTACGGAGCGAAGGGTGGGTTTGCTCCGTGCCGTAACGGAGCTAATAGCATTACGCTCAGGACAGCTGCGGGTACATCTGGTGTTAAACTACCGTTATTTAAACTTTATGATGCGAGAGACTGCCAACTCTCCCACTTGCAGCATATAAATTATGTCAATTGCTCATGCACTTTTTTTAACCCTGATTTCTCTTGAATTATGGATGATAGACAGGGCCAGAATTTGCTTTTAGTGTTCCCTTGTGACCGTGTGTGTGCTGAGTGCACTGAGCAGTCATAATCTCAGTGTGTGCGGTGGGGGGATGCGTAATGTCATTTGGGCTGTGACCATACAGCTTGTATCCGAACCATTAAGGGAGTTACAACATCTGAAACTCGGAGCTATTTTGGGGCGGGTGCTTTGATGCCAGGTTTGTGCAAAAAAAACAAAACACCTCCAAGGCAGGACGGGTTTGTAGCCATGAACTCTTGTGTCTCAGATGGGTGTTTGAAAGCCATGATGGCCCTTTTCAAGAGAGCCCTCCATTGTGGAGATCAGAGACTGTCTTTCAGGCTTCATTGTGGGGAGGAATAATAGCTCCTGGTTTTAATGAAAATATTATGATTGACTTGCTTTGAAGTTTTCAAGCCTGTATGCGTGGTGATGGAGTGTGTTCATCAAGGCATGCAACTTAGTTGACTGAATGCTCTTGTGTGGGTAGGGAACAGGTCTGAAAGGAGATTGTAGAGAGGCAGGTCTTGGTCTCTTCTCCCAAGCAACAGGTGATAGGACATAAGAGGAAATGGCCTCAGGTTGCACCAGAGGAAGTTTAGATGGGATATTAGGAAAAAATTGTTCACCAAAAGGGTCATCGAGTTTTGGCACAGGCTGGCCATGGAGGTGGTGGGGTCACCATCCCTGGGGGTGATCAAAAGATGCATGGATGTGACGCTTAGGGACGTGATTTGGTGGTGGGCTTGGCAGTGTTGGGTTAATGGTTGGGCTCGATAATCTTAAAGGTTTTTTCCAACCTAAATAATTCTGTGATTCTAATTAAAGTAGTACCCTCCGGCACCTTGGGGACCCTGCTGAAGCTGCTGGTGTTGCCATAATTTTGACTTCTCGTACTGCTCCTCAAAAAGGGAGACCTTTTAAAAGACATCAATGCAGTGTGTGGATATTGTAGTGCTTCTGCAGAAGCCAGTCAAGGCACTGCCAGTTTTTCAGATAATTTCCGCAGCGTTTGTTTAATAATATGTGTTTTTAAAGTAAACTAACAGTAGGTGTTTGTAAATTGTATAAAACAGCTGTGGATGCTGACAAACAGCGTGTCTGCGCTCCTGTTGTTGCATTTGAATGCTACACAACATTTAAAGATTTATTTTTTTTTTTTTCTTTCCTCATGCTTAAATATGAGGAAAGCTTCACTCCCTAGCTTATTGATTTCACAAGTATCAGCTCTTTAATCAAACAGCCATGAAGTTTTGCACTTCATTAACTGGTCTTTAGGAGTAAAGTGCAGACTATTCGCAATGGGCTGCCTGGGTGACCTCTGTCGCTGCTGATAGCGATTGAACAGCCCGGCGCTGAAAGATTTTAGACAAAAGTTGTGCTTGGAATGGAGATAGGAGAGGTTAGAGCTATGGAAATGGATGGGTGGAAGAAATGAGGATGGTCAGGTGTTGTGGCAAGTACTGTTAAGGGGAAAAATTAGGGCTGTGGGGTGGTATGGAAGTGAACCTTACTTTGTCTCAGAGGAGATGGGGATGGGATGAAAAAATCCTTTCAGGTGGCTGGATAAATCCTCCTGCGGGTCTCAGGAAGCCGGGCTGGGTGCTGCTGCTTGTCGCTGGCTGTCGGGTGCGCTTCGGCGGGTTGTGTTTGTAATGTCGAGGGGAAGCTGTTTGCACGCCTGCTTATGAGGGCTTATTAATCCTAAGTGTTGTGTAACAAACACATTTGCAAATAATGGCTTCATAATGTCGCCTAAATCACTGCTTTAAAAATGACTAGAGCATTATCTTATTAAAATTGTGGGGTTTTTTTAAAGCATACCAGCCAAGTTCATTTTTTTTCCTATACTTTCTTTGGTTTTCCTGGTTTTGTGTTGTGTTTTTTTGGGGGGGGGGGGG
>WHYT01016385.1:64686-92837 GCA_009806455.1 Tetrax tetrax
ACGGGAAGAGTTGGTTCCTACTTCAGCTGGAGACAAGTATTTCTTTTGAGGAGTACAGGTTTTTAAGTCAGAGCTATGCTATGTTACTTAGTGCAGAAAATTTTCAAATAAAATAAAACCTTTTTTTTAAAAAAAAATCCAAACATTTGCTCTACCGGTTGGACAATCCCAGCTCATAGCAGCTATGAAGTCGTTTGGATCTCCCCATGCTGGGTGTTAATGGGAATGGCAGCAGTTGAACACATGCACATCAATAGGAGACTCGGAAGCATAAAAATTGAATTCTTTCCCTGTCTTTTCTTTTCCTGTAGAGAAAATGGGCCCCATTAGTACAGAAAGCTTTGGCAAGACAATATTTGCAGTCCAAGGCTGGGAAGCAGCTGCTCTCCCCAGTGTGTTGTTCAGCAGAGGACTTCACTTTTCACTGCTGCCAGTAATCCTATTTACCGTGAGCACAAAATACCAGCTGGAGTTTTGCCTTCTGGATGTGTTCTGTTACGAATGGATTGAAGTTGTTTCGTGCTGCAGTTGATCTGACAGAGCCACGCGGGAGGAAGACGAGGGTGCAAGGTGGTCTGCGTCGTCCGGTCATGGCCAGGGGTGTCCATCCCTTTCCGACTGGGGAAGACACTGCCCCTCTTTCTTTCTTTTGATCTCATTCATCATCGCATCTTTCCCCTAAAACTGCCCGAGCTGCGTGTGCTTGTGCAAAGGAGCCAGTCTCTTCCAGAGACTCAGAAGACCTAGGTGGCCTTTCAAGGTCCCTTCCGACCCAAACTGGTCTATGATTCTGTAAGACAGGCTGGGGAGTTTTCTTGCAATGTCCCTCCCTTTTAGAATGAGTACATGTACTTAGTTCTTCTAAGGCACCGGGGAATGGATGTGAACCATAAGCTGGTGGAAAAGCCCAATTCCAGCCTCCGGTTTGAAACACTGCGCTTGCTTGCCCTGTACTGGGCACCCTTCTTGTAGTGTCTTGGCTTTAAACTGGTGGCACTGGTTTTCTGGGGCTTTCATGGCATTCCTCTGCCTTGGCATCGTGAGGGTCTGCACCCCTCGTACTCCTCTGTCTGTATGGCCATGCCGTGTCCGTGTGGGTCAGCTTAACGTGTGGGATGTGCCTTGCACCAAAATGCGTTGTGTTCCACTCCCTCTCTTAAAAGAATAAAAAGCCCCCAAATGCTGCTTTTGCCCAGCATACTGTGATGTTGGTGACTGATGAATGCGGCGTACTCCTGCGTTTTATCCCAAGCTTTTCCTCGTCCGCTATTAAATGTGACCTTGTTTTCATTTGATGCCTTTGTATTTGAAGGGAAGCAATATTTTGTTGATTTTTATAAGTTGTTGCTTGTTTTTATTCCTTGCGCAGAGCACTTTCAAAGGGAAGGCAGTGAATACGTGTGCTCTTATTTACATTTGCCCTTTCAGATCCAGCTCTCCACGCGCTTCCCTGGCGCGAATGCGTGAGGAATGCTCCTGCACCCTCGGTTACCGACAAAATAAGTTCTGGGTGGACTCCCTGCGCGGCTGTGGTCCAGCGCTGATGCCGTGCAAGGGGATGAAGCTCCTTGTGGGTGGCTGCAAGGCTCTGCCCCACTGGGCAGTTTCCCGAAACAGATGCCCATTTGTGCAAATTAACAAAATTCAGATTATGTTAAAAACACGATTTAAACAAAAATAATATAATCTTAAGGTTGGAAGTGACCTCCAAGATCAAGTCCAACTGTCAGCCTACCACCACCATGCCTACTAAATAATGGCCTGAAAATACACCCGCTGCAGAAACTCTTGATTTGTTTCTGATATTTTTATCTGTTTTCACCTCTTCTGGATTTTTCTTTTTATGATGTGAGTCTCAGCCTGAGAAACTGGCAATGTTCCTGCTCCTCAGAATTTAAAAAAAAAAAAAAAAAAAGCAGTTAATGTTAGTGCTTCAGTGCTAATGTTCCATTTCTGCACTGGTACCCTCTGAGCCACTTTTAACAGTATGGTGAGGTTTAAAGGCTTTTCACTTTGAAAATAGCTTTTTAGTAGGTTTTTCATTTTACTGCGTTATCCTTTCAATAGCCTATAACTCTTCCATCAGGTAAACGCACGTTAAAATGCTTCCTTCGGCACAGAGCAAATACGAAGGGCGTCAGAGGTTTGTAATGCTGTAGAAATGGTATTAATTCTTCCATCCTCCTTTGTATACGAAGCACAAGGAGAAGTAACTTCTGGAGGGTAAACAGGGATGAAAAAGATGTCTTGTTTAATTTAGAAGCTGAAGATGTTGGTGCATATGCTTCGAATCGCTTGGTGCAGGTGGAAGTGGCGTGGTGAGACTGATGGAGGAGGTGGATGTGTACTGGGGGTGTTTACCTCAGGAATGGGAAGAAATCTTGCAATCTGATAGAGATAAATCTTCAGTCACAGTCCAGGCAATTTCCTTCTATTGATGAGAAAGTAAAATCCCCAGGAGAGGGGTGCAAAACAGCTGTGCCTTGGGGTCGAGAGCATCGAAAGCCTTGGTATTAACGACAGGCTCCTGGGTCTGGAGCGCCTTTGCTGATGATGGCCAACGCATCAAGGTGTTGTCCGGTATGAGTTGAAGGTTTCTGTGCGCTAATGCTGGCCCCAGATATGGAGCAGGCAATGAATCAAAATAGTGTGGCCACAAAATAGAGGAGTACTGGAGTACGATGCTGCCCTGGAGTTATACAGCAAGTAGAAAATTAAACCAGTGGAGAACTGAAAAATTAGCGTAAGGCACAGAAGAATTGGATGCAATTGCTTCGAAAATGGTGTTTCTCTTTATTTCTTAGTCTTGGTGAATAACTTCATTAAAGATAACAGAGAATAGGAAAGGGGGAGCGCAAATGGTTATTGATTGGTGTTGCGCTGTGGCAATGTTTCAGCCTGGCTTCAAGCTCATGGAACATGTACGTTACGTTTTTTTATGCGTTTATATGTTGTATTTGTTATATATGTTTTGTTGACATCACAATGAAAACTGGCTCACTCTGCCTGGCAGCGCACGCATCTGCGTATGGTTTTTACTCCGTGTGTTTACTCGAGCAACTGTCTGAGAACGTCCTCCACCCGCTGCCAGCATGGCTGTGCTCAGCCTTTGAGCTGCTGAGCAGATCACCGTTGTTGGGCAGCAACGTGTTCGTTTAAGAGTTATTTGCAGTGTCAAGACAATGTGTATGTTTGCCTTTTGTGACTCTCCTGCTGGCAGATGTTGGTTTTGTTTTGATTTGCCATCCTTTTCATTTGAACGTGCTTTGTTCCTGGTAGAGTTTTTATGAACCTTATCTGAGAAGTATTGCACAATGCGTATAAAAATAATATTTTAAAGACACATCCTGTTCTGACTAATTTTAAAGACAAGTCTGGTTTTGAGGTTCTTTTGGTTTCTGGGGTTTTTTTTGTTTCTTAAATTTGCCTCAATTTCCAGTGACCAACTAATTCTGAAGGCTTCCCTTTGGGCTTGAAAAGCTGAGCAGGTTTTCAAGTAATAAAAGATTTGGCATCAGTTGTGGTGGCTGCTGGCTCTCTGCCCATACTCTGCTCTCCTTGCCATCACTCCTGAGGTGGGACACAGTCCTGGACAGAGATGTCCTCCACAGGCAATAAAGGCAGTGCTCCCGTTGCTCCTATTTATACAGCAAATTTAATTTCTCTGGTTTGGCAGCAGGGCTCTCAGCACGGAGGGTTAGGAGGAAAGATCTCACCGCTAGCTTGGAGGAAGCATAAGGGTGATGCTGGGTCTCTGCTCTTTGAAGAGCAAGTTTTTCTTCTGTTTTAGAGCAGCTGAAAAAAAGAATTTCAGCTGTGCATGAGCCAAACCTGATAGGGCAGAGTTGGGCAGTGCTTTGCTCCATCTGATGAGGCACCACTTGCTGCATTCAGAGAAGTGTTTGGTTCGTGTTGTGGTCAGAAATGGTTGGGTCTCTTCCTGCAGTGATTCTTCTGTTTGGAGGGAAAAAAAACCGCAACACGCACACATATATAAACAGTGCTTCCTTAAGATTGTTCCAGCGACTTCAAAGAAGCTTCACCTGGACAGTGGCTGGGGCATTTGGTAGGGTTTGTGGCTGAAGCATGTACTGTCCTAGCCCCCTCCCTTGGGCCAGCATGGCTTATGGTTGGAAGATGCTCACTGCTTTCTCCTCACTGTCCCACTGACCTTCTCTGAAGCTTTTTTAGCAGAAAAGCTTTTCGCGAGTGCAGGGATTGTCAAGGATGTAGTATGCCGAGACGCCTTTTCAGCCTTTACCCAGAAGGAAATCGCCACATCACCTGCTCCAGCATACACCCAGGAGGAACTTCAAGTAAAGCCTTACTTATAAAAAATGCAGAATATCCTGCTGAGTCCTGTGGGTGATCTGCAGGTCACCTGTGATGCTCGTGGAGACCACGGAGGGGTTATAGACAGCAGCTAGGAAATCTTTCTGTTACACTGTACTGGCCAATCGCTCTTCAAACTGATGTTCCCCAGGGCTTCACCTTTTTCCTGTGTTATTTTTCTTTGCAAAGCTGAACCAGCAATGCTGCTGCTTATCCATTGCTGCAGGCTCCTTCCACAGCTTTTGTCTCCATAGACCATTTGCATGCTGCAGGTTTCTCATAGACTGAACCGAAATGATTCACCAAGAATGACAAGAGGGGATGCACACGGATGAGCAAACAACTTGCATGGAGTCAGGAAGAAGGTCCCTCCACCACTTATATCCCTTTCTGGAGAATGGCTCAAAACTGATTTATGAGAACGTCTTTACCTCTGTGTCCCAACGCAGACGCAGTACATCCTGGTTCAGTAGTGGTGTGACTGTAGTTCTCCCCATGATGGACCTGTTTGGCTCCTGCCTCACACTTCTCTTACACGTAACGCTCCTACCTTTGTAATCTATGAGGCTTTAAGGCATCTCGTAGGGAAAACGTAAATTAAATGTGTTAGGGGAAAAAAAAAAAATGTGAAAAGACACTGTGCAAACGTCACCAGTCTCCAGTGGGAAGTTTATCCTGATTTAGATGCGATGCAGGAACGCCGCTAATCCCGCTGCCGGGGCTGCCTCTTCAATCAGGTGAAGCAGCCATGAGTCAAACATGCATTACGCTTCACCCAGAGGTAAAAATGCCCAGACACAAAACACCTGCACTGACACAATCCCCGTTACAACTAAATAGCTTTAATACTTTTTTTTTTTTTCCCCTTTTCTCTCCATTTATTTCCAGCAAATGGCAGCTTTCACAGAATCACATCAGGGCTCAGAAATAGACTCGCAGGGTGAGTGCAGTCCCTAATTTTCACACAGCTGTCCACCTTCGTTTGTGCGTAAGTGGCAGAAGCATCACAAGTTGTATGTATATGCAACTATTGATAAACTCCCTCTGGAAACTTCTGTCCCTGAAAATTAATCTAGATTGGCAGAGGAGCAGCAGGAGAGGGGACAGTAGAAGACCCCATGGATTTAGTCTTTTAGCAGACCAACCTGAGTTGTCCCTGGAGGGGGACTTGCAGGCTCATGCTCACTTCTTTTTGAGGGTAAGAGCTTATTTTGGTAAAGAGGAGTGGCTGGTTTGAGAATTTTATTTCTGGCTGCTGGAGGAGGTGTGATGGGCGTAGGGGCTCATGGAGGTGGCTCAATTTGAGAACTTGTCTCTTAGAGTTTGTGCAGTTGAATGCTTCTGATGGTGGAGCAGAACAAAGCCTGTTCCTCCAAGTCACAGAGTATTTCCAAGTAATGCTAATAATTGGATGAAATATCAAAGTTGTTAGAAGACCTGATATTTTAACTGCTGTATTTTTAGGTTGTATGCAGTGCCAGCCTCCATCTTTTCCTAGCAGCAAAGGAAATGGGTAAAAGTTTGGTGTTTCTACCTCTTTTACGTTTTTGGGCTGTGCTTTAACATAGCCTTGAAAAGCATTTTTCAAGAATGCGACTTCATTTGTAAGATTCGAACCTCTCAAAGAAAAGGAAATACTAATGGCAGTGCTGACACTGGCGACATGATGATGCTGACCGAGGCCTCTACGATCAATCACGTCAAATCCTTGTGCCGTGGCACTGGTACAATTTGGTGCAAGCCAGATGATTTTTTTTTTTTTTCCCCCGAAGAGCAGGATTCAAGAATAATGTCATAAGGAAGCTGAACGGATATTAAATATAAAAGCTCATTATCTATTCATCTGCCTACCAAAAATAAATAATCAGAATAATGTTATTTTTTTAGACAAACACGATGAAGATCTGGCTTGCTGCTTCTGTTCTTTTTCTTCAGTGAGCCTTATAAACTGGTACATGGAATGAGAAAATAAATAGGAAACTGAAAACATCTTTCTATCCAATATGAAATAACATTTGCTTTGTGCACATGTAAGGGGAAAATAGGCATACAATAAACAAATGCAGTTATTTTCTGATAAACGGTCTTATTGCAAAGTAATGAGTCAAAAAATGGAAAAGGGAAAGATTTCTATGAGACTATAGACCCCTCAGATGGAAACTTGGCATCTTTTGTTCTTGAACCGTTGCTAATATTGCAAGACATCCTGTACTTTTACATGGGTGTGATAATCGATGGCCATACGTGTCCCCCTGCCACTGCCATGTGACCCAATGCTCTTGGCTTATGGATCTCACCCTCCTCCAGGAAGAAATAGTGAAGGTGAGGGTGCAATTGTTAAAGTTTTGGAATTGGATGTTGAAAAAAGAGGTGGAAGTGAGAAACTGCTGCTTTGTGCCAAGGAGGTTTGGGGGTAGTGTTGTGTGGAGGGAGGATGCTGGGTTCATAGTGGGTTGTGGCTCCAGTGGGTGGAGGAGCCAGGGGGGGTGAGATGCAGGGCAGACAGCCTTCGGGGGAAGCCTTGGGTGATGTGTTCGGGAGAAAGGAGAGCAAGCAAAAGGCAAAGTGCATGGACAGATTTAAAGGTTCATAATGCAGACAACCAGGAAGATCTATACTGTTCAACTTGCCACCAGCAACTCCACTTGTAATGTAATTGGAGAAATCGCCAGGAGAACAGGCAAATTATCTGTAGTTATTTTGTTATTGGATTCTAACCTACTTGTAGTCTCTGTCACAAAAATTCATTGAAGGAACAGCAGAAAAATGTGTGACACTGCGCTATTGATTTCTCGGGTCTTTTGTAGTAGCCCACGGAGTGCTAGGGCTTGCTGTGCTGGTCAAGGGATAAAAGGCCACTGAAAACAGGGAAGAGGAGTAAGGCTGGTCCTGAGAGTAGGAGTGAAGGAATGGGGCAGGCAGAAGATTGATGAGTGAGATTAAAGGCAACAACACTGATTTTGAGCAGTGACCTATGGGAATTTCGTTGCCTGCCTTCAGAAGAGTGTATTCTTCTGATACGGAGTTTTACCAAAGAAACCAAAGTATTAATGCGATCTGTTCCCTCCAGATCTTGATACTGGAAAGTTTCTGCATTCTTCAGATGGTGCAGTACTGAGGTAATTAAATACACAATCAAGTGTGTGTGTGCACACTGCTACCCAGTTTTGTTGGGTTACGCGCAACACTAAATACGAGCACCCAAGGAAATGTTAAATTAAATCCTTCTGGTCAATGCAGGTGACATACTGGTTTTCCGCTAACATCACGCTGTTTCTTGGCTGGCTGGTGGTGGGGACCTGCTAGACAGCTTGTGGGGCGAGGTGTGGGGCCAACAAGAGCTGTGCAGCACCACACCCCAGCAGATTCAGGTCTGTGCCTGCTGCGCAATGGTAACCTGATAAAATTGCCTTCAATATGCAGTACCTATCACAGATAACTTGAAATAAAGGTTTAATAAAAAGCAATTTTATGAATCGCCTCTTTAGTAGCTCTTCCAAGAAGAGAACGATCAAGCAAATTGTGCATGGTAGAGTTCCATGGCAAGGATCTAAATATATATGGTCTCATATATTGGCTGGTATTTCTTTCTCAGTAATCCTCATATATGCTTTACGAAGTTGAGATCTTTTGATTTGTGTGTGTCTGTTGCCTCTTTTTTTCATATTAGTACTCTCATAAACCATGATACCATCCAAAAAATAATGTTTAATGAAGCTTTTGATCTCATAATGGTTAAATGGATTTGAAATGGGGCAAAAATTAGACTAATTACACTAGGAATAGCACAATTACTTGAAAATTTCAAATACATTTTCATGGCATTGCCCCTAATAGATTTCATAGTCCTGACAGATATTGAAAGAAACATTAATCCCCATTTTCAGATCTAAAAATTGATACAGAAAATTTTTCTATTAATTTTTCGAGTGCTTGCTTGGTGTTATTTGGAGGGTAACCGCATGCTGTTACTGAACTTTGGTTGAGCAGGTCCAATTTTTCATATTGAATATTAAGCTGCAGACACAGATTAAGCAGCTCCCTTGGCATTAGCGTCATTGGCGTAACTGTTTGTTACAATACTCATTTCCAGAGTAGATTTTCCTTTCCTTTTGGTGCTTGTTTTGCTCTTTAAAGTCTGCAAGAGTCGTCCTGGAAAAACGTGGCCATTTGGGAGGGTTTGCTAGTTTTTATTTTGAGGAGACTTTCCATGTCATCTTGTCTTTTTTCCCTTTTTTTTTTTTTTTTTTTTTTTTTTTTTTTTTTTTTTTTCTTTTTTCCCATGTAGTGCATCTAAATTAGTAAAAGCAACTGATTTTTCTGTCCTCCTCTTCCATGGCTGATATGTCCCTCTCCATCCCTCTGGAGATGGGCATGCACATGCAGTTATCTCCTGGACCTTAGAAGAAAATGGTTTGCATCTGTAGCAAAATGTGTGGTTGAAGCACATCCCATTGTCTATATTTTTCTCCAGGATAAGTCACCATATTTGCTTTATAAAAATAAATAAATTATAGCACCCAAGGCTAGTAACAGATAATGAATGCACAGTTGCCATGCCCCTGTCCCAAGTGATTTACCATGGCTTTTCTGCCTCTACACTTTCATAACAGGCGTGCAATGAAAACCCAAGAAATTCCTAGAGAAGGTTGTTATGAAGTTTCTGCTTTGTGTTTCCTTTCTTATTTTATTGTGGTAGTATCAATGCATGTAGCACGTGCCTTTGCTGACTGAACAGAATGCTACATGCAGTAGCATCTGAACTCTTCTTACTTCCAACGTGAGTCATTCAAGGTGTGTATTAAGGATGTGCTGGGGAAGGAGTGTTTAAGGTGCCATGCTGCAGCATCTTCCATAGAAGATTGTTTAGTGTAAAGAAAGGAAAAAATGTTGGAAAACTGATGTCAGGATGCTGGAGGAATAGCTTGTGACCTATTTATCCAATGGAAGTAGCAAGCTAGGTTT
Source organism: Tetrax tetrax (assembly GCA_009806455.1). Classification (NCBI taxonomy): domain Eukaryota; kingdom Metazoa; phylum Chordata; class Aves; order Otidiformes; family Otididae; genus Tetrax; species Tetrax tetrax. Next base: position 73,984 of record WHYT01016385.1, read on the forward strand.
GGAGACTGAGTATTTTTATCACTTATAGATAGTTTTATTTTGGTTTGGTTTTTTTTGTTTGTTTGTTTTTTGGTTACATTTGCAAGGTGCAGCCTTGCCTTTGAAGGACTTGGAGTAGAAGCTTCCAGTTTCAGTTGTACCAGTCTGCAGTGCCCCGTAATTAAATTTTCTGGTTTTGGTTCCAGTCCTCATGTAAGGTCTAAACTTTTTCCTTTAGCAGTAAAACTGAATGTCCAGCTGCCTGCATGAGCTCACCATTACTTGAAGGCGATCTGGCTTTCTACGTAATAATGTAATTTGCATTTTTGCAGTGTATAAGCAACTGGGTTTTTTTTTGTGAGTAGCAATATGATAGAGCTGTTTGGTTTTTGATTTTGCTTGTATGTGTGATGGGTTTGTCTGGTTGGCCTTAGTTGAAGTCAATGATTGTCGTGAACCCAACCTTCCCTTGAACTCTGGGATTTTTTTTTTGCTGAGGTAAGGAATAGGGTTGTACTTGAGAGTAAAAAAAAGTCTGTGAGCCTTAGTCTGATCTGTAACATATTTAGTGGCATGTAAAAGGTAGATGAGGTCTCTGTCTTTATGAATGAGCAGCCAGAGGATGCATGTTCTCCAATGTGGCAATAACATCTTCATTTTCTTGTTGAAGTCTTGCTTTGAGAAGAAGGCAGCCTGCTAAGCAGCCTTATGAAATTCCTGAACTCAGTTATTTTACTGCTGGCACCAAGCTTCTGTTGGTTTTTCACTGAAATTCCAAATTTCTCAGAGGCAACCAGAAACCAGTTTGAGAAGCGTTTTCACGGGTGTATGTGAATGGGCTTTCTATCTCCATCCTACTGGCTTTAACAGAATATAGCAACTCAGACTCTAGCTGTGTTGGGTAGCCTTAATTAGTGTTGAAAAGTGGCTTGTTTTGCAAGATGATCAACTTTTAACCTAAGTAAATGACTTTCTTTGCGACTAATAAACTAAATAAATTATGCCTTTTCCATGCAGTACAGTGGGGCTTTGTAAATACTGTGAGCAGTTAGTTGGTAGTTTCACTTGATTACCTTTCCCATTTCTGTTTTTAATAATCCTTGTAAGAGTGGGAAATTCAGTCACTTTTAATAACATGACAAACAAATAGAGATGGCAGGAACGTTTCGTGCTGCTGAGCCGGTGTCCTTGCCTGCTCAGGTGCTGCCCGTGGAATCAACCACCTCGATGCAATCCAGCAAAGTCCCTTTCCGGGTTAATTACCTGGATAAAGACAACAGGGCTTTTATAGTCAGATACCTTCTTTCCTCTTGGTTCCCACTGGCTCCCTTCTGTTTTTGTCTCCTTACTGTCCTTCCCGCACGGAGGGTCTGTCTGTGCTTGTGTGGAGCTTTAGTTTTTCCAAGGATTATGCAAATAGTAGTTGAAAAGCTGCCATCAACAATATCAGGTGCTGCAAAGACCTTCCATCTTAACGCTCTGCTTGCAGACACACAGATTTCAGAGGACTTGGCCCAGTAGAAGTGCATCAGGATTCTGGAATACGCAATTTTGCGGGGTATCCTGCCCACACCCTCACCCAACTTAGGTGTCTTTAAACAGGAATTCTCCATCTGAGAACATAGAATAAACCAAACCGTGAACAAAATGAATGAGGCAGAAATGTAGGCTTTCTGCAAGTTCTCCATAGTAACCTTTTTTTTTGTTTGTTTGTTTGTTTAAACACCAGCTTATAAATTTTTGACATATCGTTAAAAAAATTACGAGGAGGCAGATGCTTGACCAGGGCTTCATCCCTCGAGCCCTGGTCCTTCGCGCTGCTTTAATCTACAGCAGACAGTGTAAATGGAGACGGCCATAGCAGTGAGGTCTCCCAGCTGTCACAAAATTTGCCACCTTGAGGATGTTTTTGCAGAAACTCCTGAACAATTAGTAAAGTTAACGAAAAATATTCAGATACTCCTTCCAGAGACTGTACTTCTTGGACTGCTCAGAGATATTTTGACCTTCTAGTTTATGATAAGTCAGGAAAAGTCAATATTTCTTAGCTTGCCAAGTTGGAGGAATTCTAATGAGTTATTGAGTCAAATAGTTAATCCTCCAGTAACAGATTTTTTTTTTTCCCTTTCAAATCTCAGTGATAAAAACAAAGGCTTAACAGGGACCAAGCAAAATGGGGTTTTGTAGAAACTTTTGCTTCTCTTCGTGCACACGCTTTAACCCCTTGATCGCTAGTAGATGAAATGTAGCTTCAACACTGGGTCATAAAATGGTCCATATTGGCATAAAATGGTGTGCGAGCAGGGGCTATGTTGGTGTTAGTGAGGAATTTAGTGTGATAAAAAGGGATTGACAGATTGATGTAGCTAGTGCATGTAGCTAGAGCTAGCATGCTCCATTGCATGGGAGTCTTTGGATGAAATCTGGTCCGCCCTCCCTGGCTGAACTGTCCTGCTACCTGAAAAATCTTGGAAGGGAAGAGCCCTGGGTGCATTTTTGAGGGTGTTGTGGTGCTGCTGTTGCTGCAGGATTTGTCCCATTGGATGCTGGAGCACATCTGGAGCATTTCTTCCACTGGAGCTTCCTTGGACAGGCGAGTGCACACCAAAACCTCGCCAAGAGCCAAACCTGCCTGTGGTGGATGTAGACAACGGGGATTCGCTTTGCCGAGTCGCTGGCACGGGTGCAGCCGGAGGCGGCTGCTGTTGGAAGGCTGCGCGAGGCTGGCAGCGGGCTGTGTGCTGCGAAATGTTTATTCCTGCTTTAATTATGCCTTTTGCAGCATCCCTTTGTAATTCTCAACTTTTTGTACTCCAATTAGCATAGAATAATCTAATTTCCTGAAACTCTCTTCATTCAGTATAATGCTAATTGTTGCTCTGAGGAGTGGCTTGTTTGGCAGTACCCTGTCCTGTGTGAATTACAATAATGTTCTGCTGTGAGCTTTTAAGCGAGAAAACTCGAGAAGCAGAAATTGTTATAGCACAAGGGCAACTTCTTTAGCCTTTTAATGGTGTCACACAGCAGATAGTACAGTGATGTTCAGAACATTTTATCCAATGAATTCTTAAAGGTAGTAGAAAGTTGTTTTTCATTATATATCATTATTCAGAGTGTAGGGATAGATGCTGACAGTGACTTCCACAGTGAGAAATATCTTCCCATAATATTCCCTTGACTTCAGTGATAATTCTTTCTCGGGAGTTATTTTTTCAAAAGCTGTCCGTGATTTTCTGTCTGAGCTTTCAGCGAATCCCATGTGAATTTTAGCCCTGGGAATGTTCTGCTTCTGGCTCACGGATGGGGTGGAAGTTGGACTCTGAATGCCCTCAAGGCACATCGCTGCCCAGAATGAAGGTTCTCGTAGGTGTTGTGGCTGGAGGAGTGTAGGTTTCCAGAATTGCTTTCTGAATGTAGCTCTTGGCCAAAGTTCAGGCACTGAAATACTCTCACTGGATTTTATTCTACAGTCTAGTTTTGCAAAGGGCTAAAAGAACAAATGTCTCGGTGTCCATCACTTTTCAGTAGAGCCCTTGCAGTGCACACTTGATGTTTTGGTGAGCAAGAGCTGGACGTCTGGGAGCACATATGTGATGACGTTCCCCAAACAGCAGTTGTGTGGATATTGAGCGAGGTGCTTTTTTCCTCAGAAATGTGGCTCCCACTCCTGTAGCTGTTGTGCCACTGCCTCAGATGCATGTGGTCTGTTAGGAAACACTGCTGACACTGGCTTTCTCTGCTTTTCCCAGTGCTTTACGGGGAGGATGGGCTGCACGCGTCATGCGAGAAGAAGTACTGCGGCCGGGGGAGTAAGTGTGTGGTGAACAGGGACACCCACCAGCCCGAGTGCAGGTGCGTAGAAGACTGCAAGTCCAGCTACATGCCCGTGTGCGGATCTGATGGCAAATTTTATGAAAATCACTGTCAACTGCATCGAGCTTCCTGTCTGCAGAGGAAGAAAATCTACATTATCCACAGCAAGGACTGCTTCTTCAAAGGTAGGGCTGTCATTAAAAATAAATACTTCTGTAGAACCTCAATCACTCATCTTACCGTAATCCTGATGAACGGCCAAATGGTCTGTTTTATTTCTACGAGATAAATTTTTCGAAGATGATTTATTCTAGGACACTGCAGAATGTAACACAATGTTTTATGCAGCTATTAAGCCCCCGAGTGTCATCACCACCCAAAACGTAATCAAGCAGGGAACTGGTAAACAATTAACATCACTGTATGTGTTGTGTGCGCCGCAGTGGTGCTGCTCAGTGCTTTCAGCTGCTGGTGTAATAACTTTTTTTACAATCCAATTCACTTGGTAAGGCTTTGAACAAGACAAAGACCTTAAGAAGGAGTATATGGTATTACAGAAAGTTTGCTGTGAAATGAGAAACAAAAACGTACTTAGGGAAATAGCACAGGCAGAGTGAAGGAGCTGTTTAGATGAAATAAGGGGAGCAAGAAGTGTGCCACCGAATAGTTTTAAATAATTTTAAAGACAGTTCTGGTTGCCAGTACGCTGCATACATCCTCAGCTGTTTTACTGGTTCAATAGCAAATTTCATTATCATTATTGCACCAAATCACCAAAGAGATGGAGTCCTGTGTCTTTGTTGTTGATATTTTGTGTGCTGTGTACCATCCTGTCGCAAATCAAGTGGGGCTGCAGTAGCAGCAGCGTGTGACAGCCAGGGAATGGGAGAAGTTGTAAATTATTTTACTTCTAATGAGAGGTTTTAGAAAGGCCTCACAAAACGTGTATTTTGAAAATTCGTTGTCAAATATAACTCCATATACCTGCAGAAAGGTTTGAGTGGGCTGTTGCAAATAGATCCAGTGACATTTTTGTGATCAAATATGAAAATAATTCCTTTATCTTCAGCTCACTGGGCACTTGAGCCCCTGAGGAGCCTGGCTGCGTACAGAGCTATCCATCACAGGTTCTCGTTTACCAACATGATGCTAGAAGAGCTTATTTTTAAAACAGGAGCCTATTCAAAGAGTTTTATTAATATATCCTTGTGATACCCTTTGGAGATAGAAAATGATCACTGTTTCTTGTGCCTTCCAGGAGGCCTAGAGACAGAGACCAGCCCAAAATTTCTGGAGCTAGGATTAGTAGACCTTGTATGAACTTAATTATGGAAAGGGGTCACCCATGGGCATATTTAGAGGGACAGTACATGAGCTGGGATTTTTGGTTGTCGCTTCAAAAAGGAGCATCTGGAAAGGACAGTTGTGCCTTGCTCCTAGGGCTGGTGTTCCTGCCTCTGTGTGTGGAGTTGGATTGGGGCACGGATCTGGCTGGAGGCTGTCTCCCTCCCTGAATAAGATGCAGATCGGACTGCAGCATGAGAAACCTCCCTAAGAAAGGGGAAATCTTAATTCCAGAGGCGCTCAGCAGCCCCCAGACCCCACTTGATGCAGGAGGTTTAATTCCCCTGACTCCTTAAAAAGTGTCCTCAGTTTTTCCATTCCTGTACACAGCCCACCTTTCTGCAACGATGCTTCTTGCCTGGGTTTTTATTCATTCCTTATCGCGTGTAATGTTAAAGAAAATGAGTTCTCATGGCAGTAATCAGTGCCTGCGCAATGGCTGCATTACACCTAATGATACCATGTCACGCTTGAATACTTTCTTGAACGCACCATGAAATGATGTCAGAACGGAGTGGTTTTGTGTCCTGGTTTAAAGTAACCCTTAAACTCTTGCCATAGAGCACTGCCTAAATCTGCTTTCCAGCAAAATAGCAGCTTCATGGAAGGGAAAAAAGAAACAAACTTGCGTCTCTTCACACGTGAATAAATAAAAAGATTGCTTCACACTGCTGTCTGTGGAGATGAAATGTAGAGAAAAGGTTTATCTTAAAGGGGGAATAATCCTACAGAGTGGGATTCCATAGGAATATTTGGCTTCTGCCCTGGTTTCTGCCATGCAGTTCCTGAGTAACCTTCTGTGTGTCTTTTAATTTCTTTGTCATTCGGTCTCCTATTCGTAAATCAAGAATCATTTCTTTTAAATAGAAATTTGTAGTAAGCAAGGAAGCCACAGATTTATAAGCAATGATAAAATGATACATGATACATGATCATTTATCATGTTACATTTATTATGTTACATGATAAAAGTAACATAAATTGTAAGACTTTATGACTGGAGAAAAATCTTTAAGGTGCAAAATGTATTCTTTCAGCTGGATGTTAGGTGTACATCTGTCGGTAGGCATGTGCTTTGTTTGTTTTCTGCCAATTAGCTTAATTATTTGAGTGCAGTTAGGCAGATGAGTGGGCTTCTTCATGGTTTTCATCCCAGTTGGCTCCTTCAGTTAAAAGTTAAGTCCATGCATCATAGAGCTGAGAGGCACCGCAGATTGAATCAGTGTGCTCTGCCAGTTTACCCAGTTACCAGTGACAAACTGGGTGGCCTTAAGCATGACAGAGATCAAGTATTCCAGTTCCACTTTGACTGAGCTAGGTCTATCCACTGTAAACTGATAACAGAGCAAACAACATAAGTCTCGTTTTCTTTTTGTGTATTTAGGGAAAGGATATTTTAGGCATTTTGATGTATTCATCACGTGAACAGCGCTTTGTAAATATCGGTGTACAGCAGATACTCGTGTGTGACTGGACACATTGCTTGATTTGTGCTGCCTCGCTGGCGTTTTGTTCTGTGCTGGCATTAGTGTGAGGAAGAGCGGAGGAGCATTCGGCAAACGACCGATTTCTCCTCTGCCCAGCCCAGAGCGAGATGACTCCTTGAAACCTATGGAGTCCAAGAAGTTAAACACTTGTGTGCCTTCAGACATCTGGATTTCCCCGTGGCATTGTTTGAAATCAGTACATGTGTCTCTGAGAGTGAACTGGAAAATCACCCAGACCTGCTGGGCGAGGGTGGGCCGCGTGGAGAGGTCGGCTCTCGGGTATCGACACGCGTGGGTGGATTGCAGCAACGCCGTCTTTGTGAAGGGTTTGACGGAGGGTGTCCGTCCTTGGTGTGTGGGCTTTGGGCTGAGCTGGCCACCATGCCCAAGGCTTGGGCTAGCGAACGGGGCCATGAAAACTGGAAAGATATCTGTGCTCATAATGACAATTGTCCCACAGATGTCCAAAATGAGCACTTGGCCTGGAAATGTTCTTATTTGAATAAATACCTTGGATAATGCAGCATGTCATTTTAGCGCAGTGATTTGGACTATGCATAGTCTCCTTTTTTCCACTTCCATTCATTTTTTCCTTCCTTTTGACTTTTTACACCCACTCAGTCTCTTCACTCATTTTTCTCTCATTGTTCTTGGCCAGCGAAAGCTGCGCATATACCGCTCAATCGTTTTTCTTCACTTACCTCCCTGCTTTCTCCGAAAACAACAGAGCAATGCACTTCTCTTGCAGAGTACATACATTAGAGAAATTCTTTCTGTTTAGAGCTATGTTTTTCCATTTTCAGGATTTAGGAGTATTTTTTTTTCCCTCCTTTCTTTCCCTCCCTGCTATTTTCTGAGAGATCAGCAATTCTAAAGCTCCCCAGCATCAGCCGAGCCCCTGTTATAGGAAGGCAGCTGTGTTGCTTGCCCAAGCTCATTCCTTATTTTCTCCAGTTCTGACATCCTCCCTTTATCCAGGTATATTGGATGTTTTATAGATGGCTCAGCTTTTCTTGCTGAGCTGTATAGCAGCTTTGTCCTGCAGCTGGTCAGATTTAGTTTGTACTCTGGCATTAATTCAATCCAACTTAGTTGAGCAAGTTCTTGAACTTTCCATTATGGCAATGGACTGTACCTGTGCCAGTTACTTTATTCATTTTATTATTTTTTAAATTCAGTCTAACTTCTACTAAAGCTTTACTTTCATGAGATCTGACAGAATTTTATGTGGAGAGATGGGGCACTATAAAAACATGTTTGTCTGGTATTCCAGTCCCGTTCTCCTTCCTCCAGTCTCTCCCAAAATGTCAGTAGTAATTTTTTTCAAGAACTTGGTCCCATTGCTTAAAATATTTCTTTTTTTTTTTTCCTTTTAGGCAAATATGTGACAGTAGTTTTTCTCCTCACACAAGGACAGTTCTTGCCCTGTAAGTCATGTTTTTGTACAGATTTTGTACAAAATTTGGAAAGAAATCCCTGTGGAAAACCACCTGACTTCCTCCTCTCCCTTACACGCGCGATCACACTGCTGGGTTTGATCCTTTCTCTGTGGCTCAGAACAACATTTTGTACCACCAGGCTATATATAGCCTTCCAAAATGTATGTGCCTGCGTGCTGTGGCGTGTGTGCGTGTACACGAGAAACACAGGGAAAAGCTGGATGTGAGGAGATGGTTTTCCTGTGAGGATGGTGGGACAGGCTGGGGGCTTTCAAGTCCTGGCTTTGAACAGCCCTGAGTAACCTGGTCTGACCCCGTGCTAAATGTCTAAATGCCAAGGCCTCTTCCAACCCATATCACCTCCAAATCTTACGGTTTCATGGCCTGAATGGCATCTTTCACTTTCAACTTCTCATGTATCAATCCTCCAGTTCTCGAAGTTTCTTTCTAATTATGGAAAGTGATGATAATCATAGAATCACGGAATGGTTTGTGTGGGAAGGGATCTTCAAAGCCCACCCAGTCCAACCCCCCTGCAAGGGGCAGGGACATCTCCAACCGGATCAGGTTGCTCAGAGCCCCATCCAACCTGGCCTGGAATGTTTCTGGGGATGGGGGCATCCACCACCTCTCCGGGCAACCTCTTCCAATGTTCTACAACCCTCATTGTAAAAAAAAAATAATTATTTATTATTATTTTTTTTTTTAAATAATCTACATGTTGACAGAAAATTTTCTTTACTTGAATGTAAATAAATTACCAACTTGGGAAAAAAAAAACCAATAACTTGTGCAATGTATCACGGCAGTAATCTCAGGTAGATATGGATTCAGCCTCAGGTGGTGGTGGTTTGTTTTCTCTGTACTTTTTTTGTTGTCCGTGTGTTAGTTTGGTGCTTTTGTTACTTCCAGAAGTAATTTGTTCTAGAGAACAGCATTTCAAAACATCTCTGAGAAGGTGTTGAACGTTTTGCTCATTTAATGGTTGCGAAACAGACAAACCTGCTCCTCTGGCCGGTTTGCAGACTGCAAAGAAATCTCCTCCGTTTAACACGCTCTGTCATTCCAGCTGGAAAAAAAAATCTGAGTGTGAACTAATGGCAGATTTCCCAGCTGGCAATTAATATTTGCTGATTTAACTTTGCAGCGCTGCTGCGGCGGCAGCGAGATGGATTCGGAGCTCTGGGGAGCCGCGCAATTAATCCCTCTGGGGAGGAGGCTGGGCTCTTTGACATGTAGGTCTGGCCTGTAATGATCTTTTCGGTGTCCAATGTAAATATATTAGGAGTTTCAAATGTTATAAAGAGAGAGAAGTGCGGTATATAACAGAGGTACGTGTTTGCTCTCGGTAGAGCCGATACAGCTCTCGCTGTGCTGAATACGTCAGGACTCAGAGTACCGAAGGGATTCCTTACCATTCCCATGCTGCTTTTTCAGCTCCCTCCACTGATTCTTTTGGGAAGGAATCAGTTTTGCCTGGCTTTTCAGGCCAAATCATCTTAAATGTGATTGACAGCTTAACTCCTTATAAACAGACTGCATCAATCTTTGGGTAAATTATGGAAATTCCATTGATTTGTGCGAGGATGCAAACATGAGACGGTCTGCTCCTAGCTTGGGTAGTAGGAATTATGTAGGAGTACATCCAAGGTTTTTAGGAGTATTTTCTGTTCTAAAAGAACTTCGTTCGCGTTACTGAAATTCATGGAAGGGACATTTTGGACTTCCAAGAGTCAGTTGTGAAACTCTCCCTGGTATGGTTGGGCTTTTGTTGAAAATTAAATGCTGATAACAAGACAGTGTGGGAAGTTTGAGCATAAGGAAAAGAATCAAAGTTAGAAAAGGTCCCACAAAAAGTCCCCAAAGAAGAAATGCATGTAAGTTTTGGGGTTTGTTTTTGCTTAAAAAAAAAAAAAGGAAAAAGGAAAAATAAAAAGTCTTTGAGACCAAATACCTGTCAGTAACAGGAAGCCTTTGCTGAGGACCTCATGGCCATAGTGGAAACCCTACAGGTTTAAAGGAAAGAGGGACTGGAGGATTGCGGCAGGCACTAAATTTGAAGTCCATCAAAAGGTGAATTATGTCCACTGTAACTCCTTGCAGCGGTGTCATTGCCTGTGTCTGCTTTGCCGAAACCAAATCTCTATTTCTCTGATGCTGGTGACAGGTTTAGGGTGCAGTAGGTAAAGCTGAAATGAGGGAAAACGCACCATGGATGAAGCTGGTGGGAAAAGTGGTGTTATCTAAACTGATCCCTATCCAGCATTCCTGGTGTTTTTATAGCTCTAATTTGAGGCAATAACCATTTGGGGAGTGCAGGAGTAACTGTAATGTAGCCTTTTGTTTTTAATATGAAGTGTGTAAAGTTTGGTTTTTACAACGGTCATGACTGACGCCCCTGTGAACGGTTTTATTTGGTGACTGTTATCTGTTTCATCTTATTTAAGAACCAGTCTCTCGATCTTCTCCAGTTGCCACTCTTGACGTGTATGGCTCTAATATCTCCCGTAAAACCAAACAGCTTCGTATTATGTACCAACTGGTGAACAAAGGAATTAAAGGATATTTCAACAGCAGTATTACTATCTTAGAAGAATTCTTTTTTTTTTATTTTATTTTTTTTTATTTCTTCCGCCCTTATAATTCAGGGTGTGCTGGTTGAACTGCAGTCATCAAAGCCCACAGTTAATGAAATACTCAGCCTGTCCACCTCACTGGAGGACCACACCAGCATCAAGCACTGTTTAGGGGAATCCCTGCTCTGATAGAGACTACGATAGGGGATGAAGAAAGGGGTTTAAGGACCTGTTTACACATTGAAAATAGAAAAGCACATCCTAAAGCTCCATGGCATGGAGGAAGACAACGGTAGCATGAAGCAGTCTCATACAAAGCATCCAGAGTTGCAGTTGATATTTTTGAGGGCAGAGAAAGGAGATGCAGCTCCTTATTCTTTAGGGTGATGTCTGCTCCGCTGGCTCAAAGACTGGCACTGGTGAATCTTCACTGCAGTGATTTCAGGAAAGCTGAGAGGTGATAATGAAGCTGCTTTTGATATGTGGCCTTAGCAGCTGTGATGGGGAATGAAAGCAGAGGAGGAGCATGGAGGAGGATGGAGAATCAAAGTAAAGGATGTGGGAAGAGACACAGGGGTGTGGCTCGCATTTACCAGTTGGAGTTCCTCTGCAAACTTTGGTGTGTTGGGGGATGTTTACTTGTCTTATTTTTTAAAAAAATATTTTTGTGTATTATTTGCGTCTGACGTGCTTGTTGTGATGCAATGGCTGTCTGGACTCGCTATCTCCACCTCAGTTTTCTTCTTGGCAAATCAGGTTAATATTTATTGTACCTGAATTTGCGAGCTTAAACCATAATTAAATATTAAAGAGCCATATGTAGGAAATATTAAAGAAAAACCTTTGCTTTCTTATTTTGTTGAATTTAATATTAGCTCTTGCTGTTCTATCAGTGGTTTTCCAAACTACTCATTTTTGGGTGTAAATAGACTGGAGAAATGCCAGCCAAGTGAAGTGTGCTACTATGAAGTCATGATTAAAAAGTGACACATTTACTGAGCCTCTGCCTGGCTGAATCTCCCATCCTGAAAAGAGCTTGGATGCTCAGAAGTTACCTGCTTTTTAACCCAGGTGGTGTTAGCCTGGTAAAAGATACTGCCTTTCCTTGTAAACCCTGTGCACATTTTAGCTCCTAGGCCATCATGGTTGTGTCAACCCTACTTCAACACCAGCACTTCTCCCACTCCTTTTTGTCTTATTTCTTTTTTTACTTTTCTGTTGCTTCTGTAGTAATTTGGAGGATTTCTCAAGTGTCAAACATTACAAAAATACAATTGTGTCAAGCTGTAAATTTCAGGATGTAATTTCCCAAGAGGTGCTCGTGGGGAGGACTGTCCCTCACCGGGGTGTCACTCGGGGTGTACACATGGACAATGTTTGCCTAGCAAAATGCTGAGCTGACCAAGCTGCTGGTAAAGCTCTCGCTGCTGCCTGCCATCTCCCTTTGACTCTGACTGGAGATAGTGATAAAATTGGTGATCCGAGTGTTGGGAAGGACCAAACCAATTTCTGGATGCTCTATGGTCACACTTGGCTTTGCCTGTAGACTTCTACTCCATCTCTCTCCTAATGAAGGGATATTTAGGTTAAAGTTTGATTCAGATGAGTTTCTAGGGCTTGTATCAAAGATGAATGGAATCAAAAAAGTGTCTGCATCCATGGTTTTCCCAGTGGAAGGGAAGGATACCATGCGCCTTGTGTTATCCATGTAATTTCAAGTGAAGTAAAACAAATATTGCATAAAAATAGAGAACAAATGGGGGTTTTGTTTAATACTTTCTTCACTGGCAGAGATTAGGAGTTCCTGTTGCTGTTTTCTGTGTTGGAAAACCTTCAAATTTCAGTGCTGCGCCGCAGTAATTCACAGTTATTGGAATGCTCCTTAAGTGCTTCCACCTAGAAGAGCATCAGGTGGAAACTCCGGATGCTGGTTGAAGAGGGGAATTTATGTATGTGCAAAGTGTCACCTCTGCAGAGGATTAATCTTACAGCTTCATTTCCTCGTGTGCAAAAAGGTCGAGTAATTTGAACAAATTTCCTGTGAGCCATTGTTAGACAGAGAATTAAAACCATGAATGTTTTCTTTTTCCCTAGTAAAATTGCTGGGAATATGCACTAAAATTTTGGGTTCTTTCAGAATTAGATGGGTTGGTTAGTTGGTGACCACAGGAATTGGGAGCTGAGCTTTTCAATGCTCTTGTGACACTCGTGAAGTTGCCGCCTTTTCTCTAAAATTACATAATTTGTATTCAGAGAAAAATAACTGATTTAATTAAGGGCCCCACAAGTCAGCTTTTGGGAGATCACGTGCAGTTTGGTGCCGGGCAACTCTCCATGGGCCACCTCCAGCTCTGGGCTGAGACAAAGGCTGGGGAAAACCTTAATTAAAAAACCAACCAACCGAAAAAAACAATAAAACCCAAGAGAGACCAAGAGATTGCTTTAAAAAGAAAAATGAAAAGGTTAAAAGATAAAGATGAGCGTTAAGGATTAAGATGATTAGATTGTGGTAAAGGATGCTGGAAACCGAATGGAGGAAAACCAATACATAGAATAAATTTTAGGGCTAGGGGAGACTCAGGCGAGGTGATTCAGAAGTGCTTTAAAGATAAAAAGGACTGACATTTGAGAATAGTTGATTAAAAGCTATTCAGCACAAATGCTAATTTTTTCTGGGTGCTCAGTCTGAAAATCCGTGGAGCAAGTTGAAATTCCGAGTGCTGGGGAATGCCAGCAGGCTGGGTGCTGCAGATTCAATTAAGTGCAAGGAAAAAAGCCTGGGTGGCTTCCGTCAGCCTTCGCTGGAGGATTTATCAGGCACTGAGAGGGTTGAGTCCGACCAGAGGTTGGGTGAAGTCGGAGGAATACTGTTCAGATGAAGCACGCCTCCAGAGCTTCGCAGCACGTGGTGCTGCTTTGTAATTCCCTGGTCGCTTTTTTTACACATTGCGTTGGAGCCGTCTTCTCGTTGGAGGCGTCTGAAGTGCCAGTGGTGAGGTTATATCTGCCTTCCCTCGCCCATGTGAAATGAAACTCTTCCCATGAACGTTAAAACTCCATACACTGAGCTCATGGATGATCTGCAGATTTGGTCTGTCTGCTGGTGACTCGAAGGCTCTTGGAGTGGAAACTTTCTTCTTCTTCTTCCTTTTATTTTACTACTTCCATTTTTTTTTTTTTTTCCATAAAAAGCAGAGTCACAGAGAGGAATTTCAGTCGTAAAGTACATAACTAATTTAGAAGTGCAGCAGTTGTGTTTGTGCAGGGATGGGTGCTGCGGTGGTGGGGGAATTTGTGCCCCGTCCCCAATTTGAGTAATCACTGTGGGCATGGGGGATGCAGCGTCCAACCATGGCTCGTTGAGGTACCAATTGCTGCTTTGTGTGAATTAGACGCCAACGCTGGCACCGACCTGTGGGGTCTGCTCCGCCGCTGGAGTGTGTGTGTAAATCCCATTACCTCTAATTGAGTGGGGATCAATCACAAATTAAGGAGTAAGAGAAAGGTTTCCAGGTGAGATTTAAATGAGAAGCTTTCACTGATAATATTTAGCATTTTCCATCAAAGCGTCCTAGAATGCTTTACGAAGATTAATGAATTAGACCTTGTAACACCCCTGCATGCCAGGAAAATAGTAATTCTCCCATTACAGAGGAGGAATTGAAGTCCAGAAGAGAGCCAGTGACTTTCTCAAGGTTATAGAAATGACTGTTGGAGCTCTGGTTAAATTACCCCAATACTAGGTGCTCTGTCCATATAAAATTCCTGGTTTTCCTATAGGTTTTGCAGGCGTGAAGGAGGGCCACGGAGTGGTTGAGGCTACTGAATGTAGGATTCCAGTGCCTGGGCAGGGATGTAACAGCGGTTGGTAGAGACCGTGGTGCGTAACGTCAGTAAGTGTGGTGCTGTGCTCTTCTCGGCACGTGGGATGGCAGGCTTTGAAACCTGTTGCCCCACATTCAGGTTTGGGTCTCTGGAAAGGAGATATTGCAGTTTTGCAAATGTCGTTGCAGCCTCCTTGTCTGGTCATGATCTTGCTGAACAACAACAACAAAAAAATCCCTGTGGTAATGAACGTGTGTGATGGAGAACACCACAGCTCCTTCCTCTGATTCTTTCAGTTAAAAATTCAGAGAGGGAAAGAGCCACACAGTGTGGAGTGAGAAACCTGCTTGCTTGCAATTATCTTTGAATGCAACCTTTGCAGTAAAAAGCCTATTGATGTGACAAGTCCAAAGGAAGACCATTGTTTTCCCTCTGAGTGAGGGCACTTTTCACTGAAAACAGCCTGATAGGCTGAACAGATTCACCTGGAAGAGGTTTGCTGTGTAAAATGCATGGGTTTTGTCTCTTACCACAACCACTGTCAGTGTCTGTCAGAGCTTCCTCCTTCCCTCTGTGCTTGCTTTTTGTCTGTCACACTGGTGATGTACTTTCAGCGAATGGAGCTGTTACTCAGGAATAATGCAAGGAATTTTTTTTTTATTATTATTATTTGAGTAATATCTGAAATTGTAGGGGGGTTTTATTTATTTATCCTGCTCAGAGGGTTGTGACCAAGATGTAGAAAAGCTCAAGGGAAAGAATTTGAGCTCATCCAAAATAGGAGTGGGGATGTTTTGCTATGAGAGCCCAGGCTTTGCCATAGCAGCGTCGTCACCTCTCCGCTCTCATGGCGGAGCAGCTCGCTGGGGAGATTTTGTGATGGGGTTTGGAGGAGGTGAGGATGTGTTGGTGCCCCAGCACTGCTGTGGTCCCTTTCTGTGGGGTCAGGGCACGTGTAAGGACCTTGTGCGCATGGGTTGGTTCTGGGAGCCCTTCTCCAACGCCAGCCCATCTCCTCACAGGACGTTTCCCAGTGGAAGCCACAATGCCCGATGCCAGACATCATTATAGGGTTTTTTCCCGTTAAGTCTAGAGCAAGCCAAATACTGTGAAAACACTGCGGTGAATATTTAGTTGTGTTTTTGTATGTAAGCACTTTGGCTGTATCTGTGCTCCTTTAGTTTGCTACTCATGAATATTTTAGCAAATTGGTTTACTAACAGAAATGCTGCCAGGAAAGCAAATGTCCCTGAATATTTGTAGAAAACCGGATTTAACTTTGTATTTGCGGTTACTTGCTGTGGTAGCCCCATCTTGGTGCTCCTCTGGGAGCACCAGCACAGCCAATTAAAGCAAATCTTATTTGGAAATGGGATTCTCAGGACCTGCCCATGAATAAACTCAATCAAATACCAATTGACAGCAAGACCGGCTGTGGATGGTTATCCCTCACCGTAGCCTTGCAGGTAGACTGGTAGCAATAGCAAGATCTTTTGTGGGCTTGCAGGAACCTCTGGTGTTTGGCCTTTTTTTGGACCAGACCTGTGCTCAGGCTTTTCTAAAGATATTTCCTTCTAAAGGAAATATTTAGAAATAAGTATTTTTGTTCAGGGTGTCCTATGTAATTTGAAGGTTTTTGAAGCATAATTGGACTCTGGGTTCTGCTGCGTTCCTCTGGCTTGAGTTGTGAAACAGTCTAAAAGAAAATTGCTGTGGTGCTGTTTTTATGTGGCCAGTGTTTATACTTGAATTCTAGAATAATATATGGAGAAAAAGAAAACTGAGTGCGGTGGATACTCGCTCAGCCCAAGGACTCCAAGTGCTGGAAGCTGTGCAAAAGGGCAGACATTGCCTGCTCAGCTCCTCTGGGCAGGAACTCCAGGGATGTTTCTGCACAGGGGGTAGAGACTTCTGCTCACTCAATGCAGAGGAACATCTCTGTCGCAAAGACTCCATGGCTGGAGCTGTACAGAGGCATCACAGCGGCGCGTGACGAGGGAGCTCTTCTTTTCTGTGGGCTCAATGCCATTGGTGAGTCAGCATTTGGGATGCCTGCTTGGGGGAGAGGAGGTTGGAGTAAGGAACATTTACTCTTTAGGGCATAAAATCCATGCTCTAAAATAGAGCCAAGTGGTTTTGTTCAGTTCATGCAGTCCAACAAACGCAACCCCTGTTTGAGGGGCAGATTCATCCTGGTGCTGTGTGGCTGCTCCTGCTCTGCCTGAAGCCCTTGATCATCTGCAGCTTTGTAATGCTGGATGGTTTTCATGCAATTTTCTCAGCTTTCTGGTACCTGGAGCGTGGGTGTGCAGTGGAGAAGTAGCACTCAGTGTTGTACCTCTCCATCCGTGGCTTCCCGTTACCTTCCCATTTGTTCCATACAACCTTTATCATCAGACTTTATTCCTTAGCCAGCTGTAGGCGTTTGAGATACGTGGCCATTTTTTGGAGAAAATTATTCATAAGAATATTTTTCCTAGAAGCATAAACTCAGGGGTCAACATATCTAGATGCAGCAGGTACAACTTGTGTAGTATTTTGAAAGAAGTTTGCATCAACATGTATATGAGATGCTCAGCACATCTGGAAAACATCTGTCTTGGACTTGTAATTTGGCATTGTCATTCTTGGAGTCACTGCAAAACGGGGCCTTGCGGAAAATGTTTAATACTCCTGGACACGGTGTGTTTTGTTTCAGTGGTGAAATAGCTTGTTAGGTCCAAGCAAACTGGCAGAAAATCTTGCTGAAGCTGTACAGTGCGGAGGAAGTAAAAGGCTATTAAGACAGAAAACCTCAGCCCCTCCGAACCCATGAGATTTTTGGCTGCATTTTTGCTGGAACAGAACGGAAAGATAATTGAAGGCATTTTGTGGCCCCACACTGGCTTTCAGCTGGGTTTTATTTTACATAATGAGTTGCTGAAAATCAGAGTACAGTTACTCTGGGTTTGCGTTAAAAATGTGAACAGGTTGCAGGCTGCAGTTTTGAGCTCATCGGTTGTAGTTAATTCCTTGGGCTCTCTTTTAAGGCTGAAAAGCTTCATTTTCCTTTACAAGTGGCAGCGTGGGCAGCGTGCGGGGCCGTTCCAGCCACGGTGAGCTGGGGGGAGCCGTCGGAGCCCTGCTCCTCCTAAGCAGCCGCTCCCCAAATGCATCATCCCCTTTCTGGCCTGATGGGATTTTTGGCAGAGTTCTTAAAGTCAGATTTCACCACTTTCTTAAGTTAATGGCAATTTCCTAATGGATAGAAATTATTCAAAGTGCTGCTTTTTGTGTTTTCAGTAGTACTGTTGTCCTTTTTTTTTTTTTTTTTTTTTTTTTTTTTTTTTAATTTTATTTTCTGCGTTAAGCTAAGTTGTTTTGCATTGTGTTATACTAACAGACATTTGTCTCCGATTTTTTTTTTCTTTCTGTTTTGGAGGCTTCAAAAAAGATCAAGAATTGGAGAAAGGTTTAAGAAATACTTTGTTATCCTGTTCAATATTGTTATGAGCATGAGAGTGGATCCAGTGTGTAATGGCATCTGATCCGTACTATCTTATCTACACAACTGGAAGTCTTTAGTAATCCAAGATCTGGGAATGTAGTAATAGAACTTTATTTTTCCAGACTCTAAGACAGATAAAATACTACCAGTTGTCCCAAAAGAATGTGTGCCAATGGAAACCTAACTTAGGAAAGGAGCTTCTTTGAATCCCTGAATCTTGTCTCCTTGCTGCTCGGAAAGGCTCCAGAAAAAGCGGTCATCCCCAACAAGGAGCTGGGGAACTCTGACATTTTGAAGTAATCAGGTAGAATTACTGCGTCTCTAGATATATCGTTAACCTGTTTACTGGCATTCTGTTCACATCATCTCATAGCATCCACTGGATCAGAAAACAGCCTAGAGCCACATCTGCAAAATGCTTTGTGAAGTGTTTGATCTGGAAGGACAAAGTCTTTGTATAACTTTCCTATGGAATATCGTATCTGGTTTGTGTTTTTTGAATTCATTATTATTTCTATTGTTTTCCCCATTTATTTAAACTTCTCATTTTCTTCTCCTTTTGGTCACCCAGCATCCATTTACATACTGTTGGTGCCAGGCCAGACTGCCATGCTCTTGGAGAGGATTTTCTTAACCAAGCATGAACTGGGGTAAACCCAGAAGAACTGCAGAGATCCTGGTTGGGTTGGTTTTTTAGCCGTATTTCAAATGTGTGGCTGTTGGTCAGGACGTAGAGCTCAGAATTGCTGCTGGAGCCGTCTCTGCCAGGCAGGAAAGAGAAACCACAAACATAAGTCGGGATTAAAAACTGGCGCAGGGTAGAGGAGAGCATCGCCGGTGGCAGCGGCGGTCGCTGGGCTCCTCCGTGCCTGCATCCCGCAGTATTAAAAAAAAAAAAAAAAAG
>WHYT01016385.1:92857-115168 GCA_009806455.1 Tetrax tetrax
CTGCAACTCGTTGTTTTTTTGGGGAGTAAAAGGGATAATCTTTGTGGATGGCTCTGACCAGAATTACAGAATTAGAAAACCTTCTGAAAACTCTTGTTCTAAGGAAGGTAAAAAACCTATCTAGCTTAGTGTGTTGAAGAAAACACTGTTGTAGAAATAATGTTCTAACTTACAGATTTGGGGAGAGTGAGCTTCTGAGTGAGTAGGTGTTATCTAAAACTGAGCTGAGTGAGGTTTATCCCTATGGAGACATCTCAAATACTGAATAAGCAGGAGATTTATCTACAAATTAGTTTCTGTAACTCCTGCCTCTATATGCTGCATAAAGTTGTGTGTGTTTCTGAGGTAGATGTTAGCACCTGAATTTATCTTCGGTGTTTAAAGGTTTGGGGTTTTTTTTGTGGGTTTTTTTTTTTGTTTGTTTGGTTGGTTTTTTGTTTGTTTTTGTTTGGGTTTTTGTTTGTTTGTTTTGTTTTTGTTTGTTTGTTTTTAATGCTTAGCATTGACGTAAATCTGAGATCAATGGTAAATAACCTGGAGTGAGGAAACTCCTGGGCACAGTGGTCTTAACTTTGCTTTCATTGTTGCTTTGCCTTGGTATTTGTTACAGTAGGAAAAAACCAACTCCCTGAATGCTCTGTAAGAAAAAGCACAGAATAACTAAAATACTAGCAATTGGTTTATTGCCGTTACATTTCCACTGGCAGTTTATAGTCATCTGTGACCAGGAAAGCACGAGCTCGATGGTAAAAATTGTTTATTATCAATAGAGGCTATTTGTAGGAATTTAGCACCTGTAACAAGTAGAAATGGGAAACTTCTTTTCCCTCTGTCTGAGTACCATGAATTCTCCCCAGATTTTAGTGGCGGTGAGGAGCTGTAAGGATGACGGATGACCCGAGCAGGTTTTCTCAAGCCAGGGGCACTTGCCTCGCAGCTCCCGGCTCACACCGGCTCTATAAAAAGTCACTTTGCCAGTCTTAACTCTGCGCTGCTGATCGATGCAGCGAAAGGTGCGGATAAATGGGAAAATAGATTTGGCTAGCGTAAAACAGGGAGGAGAATTGACATGCCCTTTTTTAGGCTGATTGACACTTTTCTCTATATTGTTTGTGAGATAGGGGATCTTCTCAGCAGTTTCGATCCAAGGGGTCTGGGATCCCGTCCACGGATCCGACATGGATCCGGCTGCGAGACGGACAGCCTGGATGTGCAGTGGAAGGTGTGAAATAAAACCAGAACAGGCTGTTTATTTTCTGTCTGGGCATTGTTGGCCCATTTTTAGCAGACTGTTTTGGAGAAGTTATGATTAATCGGGTATTTTAATTAGCTGCTAAATAGTTCCCTACTTGATTAATCTAATTACTTTTTCTTTGTTTATAATTTCTTCATTCAAGGGAGAGCCTGATTGCTGCCTCCCAGGTCTGCCTGTACCACTGGAGAAAATCCATGGGAACGGACTCTCCCTTCTGCTCCTTTATTTTTATTTTCAACTCTGTGTGGGTTTATGCACTATAACTTTTTTCTTTGAAAATCTACTTATATACGTCAACTTGAAAAAAGGGTTTTCAGAGCTGAGTGATGCAATCCTCTGCACGCTGCCATGTTCAAGTCTACCAGCAAGCTGAAAAAGGCTCCTCTGTGTGGGTTTTTATCCGCATTGCTCTCTGATGAAGGCTTGGCTGTGGCACTGTGACTGGTTTTCTGTGGATGCAGTTTCCAGGTGTGGCAGTCAAATGCTCTAAACGGGCACGAGCACCAGGACAGATTCTTCTTGCTTCTGCTGAACTGAGGAAACAACGGAGAAGATGCTGCGCTTGGGTGGGAAACCAGTTGGAGGCTGGGGCAGGAGAAAAAGCTTGAGTAGCATTTGAGGATCTGCACCTTGTGCTCTTAGAGAATCACCCTCAGAGAGAACCCTTCAATTATTCTTGGTTTTAAAAAAGCCTAGACCTGCCCACAGCAGGAGTTTGGCTGATCCAGGAGAAATCCGCCCATGTGAAGTGGAGGTTGGCTTTGGAGACTATTTGGAGGGATGTTGCAGAGTTGGTTTGCGAGCCTAAGGTCTTCCAGCAAACCATCGCTAAACCCTGTGGTCCCAGCAGCTCCGTGTCACCCTGCTGTTTCCTGCAGCCCCCAAAACAGGCCATGCCCCATCCTCCAGCATGCAACACATCCAGTCTGGGGCGAACCTGGAGAGAAGGTGACAGAAAGTCATGTCCTCAACTGGCCGTGAGCTCGCAACGATTCTGGTTGCACTTGCAGGCTCCCACAGTGCGAAGAGTTTGAGCTGCTTGCCTCTGGTTGTTAATATTACCATGGAAAAAAGTCAGTGGAGAGCTCTCAAATGGGGAAGGCTGGGACTATAAAGCTTGTCTGGGTATCTTCCGTGTATGAAAAATTAATTTAGATACAGTCTGTATCTTAGATACTCTGTTCAATATGTTTTATGGTGTTATATATTGCGAAGTTCAGCAGTGTGTGGTGAAATCTGAAATAATAACAGAAAAAGCTTCAGCTTCCCTCTTAAACTTACTTTTCCCGTGCTCTCCCCTGCATGGCTGTTTTCCTGCAGAGCAAGAGAATGAGCCAGGTGAGCGAGCACTGGCTGGGCTGTTTCCCAGAACGTACGGGTCCCCTGTGGCCAGCGCTCCTGTCCTACGTAGGAGCCGCATCCTAGTCCCCGTCCCTGTTCTGGCAGAGCTTTACCCTGGGGAATCCAGCCCCTTGATGGAGCGCTCTGCCAGCTCCGCTCATCCTCCTGTTCTGCAGATTCTTGCCCAGGCGTGTGATAAAACTCGCTCCAAGAAGGTTGTATTTTTCCCGTTAATGTGTCCAAGGGCTTAATCTCTTTTTATTTCTTCCCATCTCTCTCTGCTGCCTGTCCTGGGGCTATCTAGATGATGCTCCCCATCCCAATTTGCAGGTCCTCGGTCACCTCCCTTTCCATTTTCTTGGAGATTGCATTTCCATTTTTTTTCTTGGAGCTACTCTGTCTGTCTTTCCAGATGACCTCCCACTATTTTAATACTTTTTGTAATGAAAATGCCGAACTCTGTGAACTCTGCATTAGCATAGAAATTATTAAAGTAGCCTAGCGCTGATCAATAATAACTGAAACGGGGTGGTTGTATGCACGCTGTAGTTAGCTATTACTGTCAGACAAGGGGTTTAATCCTTAACTAAACAGGGAACATTTAGGTGAATTTACTGCTGGGAGACTATTCAGGTACAGTACTGATGCTCAGAATTTAAATAAAGTATTAAATCCCTTTTAAGCCATAAAAAATGAAAAAGTTTATAAAGGAGAGTAGCTCCTACCTTTTAATTTTCATTCTGTGAACTAATTTCCCCTCAAAACACCACTGTAAATCAATACTTCAGTAATCAGGCCTGTCAATTTAAAACGAAATAAAATTAAAATAGTTAAAGAGCATAAAATAAGATTGAAAATTTGTGGAAAAATGCAGTTTGTAGAAGAAATTCTGGGCTTGGAGGATTTGAATTTGATGCAAGAAGGGATTCTCTACATGAATAAACTGTAATAATTTTTAAATAATCGCTGTTAACACTTTTGGTGACTACCTAAGCACATGATGGCATATGGTCTGTCAGCGTGAAGCGCTGATTTAGAGTTTGATATTATATATCGGTTTTCAAGCTGTTAGTTATGAACGAGAAGCAGCTTTATATAAGCTGACAGGTGGCAAGCGTTCAGCAGCTTGGCGGGCAGGTGGGATGCGGCGCGTGCTGCTCGCGATGCAAACCTCGTGCTTTTCCTGCTACGTCATCGGCCTCCTTTCCCCACCTCCACTTTTTTTGGTCTGTTTTTCTGCTGATTATCTCCTGGTATCTTGTGCTTTGGAGGAGGAGCTCCAGTGTCCTCAGCCCAGTGTGGACCTTGAGGCACCTTTGGCATTGTTGTTCTTTTTGGGACAGAAATTGAAATTTCCTTGGGTTTTGGGCAAAGGAGAGGGAGGAGAATGAGGCGGTCTCCTCTCGTGCCAATGAAAAAACTTCTAAAAATTGCAGGTGAGCGTTGCAAACCAACTGTATAAATTTTGCTGCTCAAAACGTGTCCTGTTTGTTGTTGTAAAAAGCAAGCACTTTTTTTCTCCATGAGTTAGAAAGCTTGCACGCTTGACTAAGCACCTTTGTGTACCTTTTGTGTAATTTCTTTATGTGACAGTTGCAAACGAAGATGCTAATAGCTATCTTCTGAAGCTTTAGCAGCCAGCTTCTGGAAAGGAAATACTGGCAGTCTTTCCAAATTTCCAGCATCTGTTTGGGACAGCCTTAAAAAGTACAAACTTGTGCCTACTTTGTACAAGATTTCCAGGTGGGAGTCATTGTAATACAGAGGATGCGTGTGAAGTCATGCCATGTAGTAAAGTGTGTTACATGCAACAGCTTTACTGGGAGGGAGAACTTCCAGTTGGTCCAAACCCATGTGGTTTGGGCAGAGCCCCTGGGGATCATACCCTGGATGTATTTCCATTTTTTATTCTTTTCAGAAACAAATTATAGAAACCGCTTCATCTACCAGAAGATGCATCCAAGATGTTTGCTGAAGAAGAGAGAGAAGCAGCTGATGTGGGGCATCACTTCCACTTTATCCCAGGGTTTTGCTGGTGAAGCTGCCTTGCAAAAAGAAACAGTCCCACTGGTGTAATTAACGTGGCTGTGAATTCTTTCTCATTAGTGCAAGAGGGAACTCATTTTTCTTGTGGGCAGGGGATGCGGGGAGGGACAAGGGCATTGTGAGTACCTTGCTGCATCATTTGCCTACGTAGCTCTGAGAACAAGAAGGTGCTTTGAATTTAGGTGAGTTTGTGTCACAAAGCACCGAGGATGAAGTGGAGAAGCAGAGGTTATCTGATACAACTTCTGGTTAGAGAGGACAGCGTGCAGCCAGCAAGATGCTTTCTGGAAGTTTAAGAAAAAAAAATTCCTTTTTTTTAATTATCTCAAGATGCTGTATTTTTTTAACAGCTTAACAATAGAGCTGTGCTGACTCTTGAGCAACAGGAAATCCAATCTGTGATACGAGGAAGAGTTGAAGACTTCTCAGCTGGGAGCAAAACTCCTTGCCAGGCTCACGGTAGCACAATTTGTCAGTGCTCAGCAAGCAACAGAAGATGCTCAACCGCAGTTGAAGGCAGCCGAGCAGGGTTGCGCGCAGCCTTGGGTGAGGCAGAGGATGGAGAGGAACCCAGAGCTCATCGGCAGCGTGCTGGGAGGTCACGTGCGCTGGCCATTGAGCTCGGACATCGAAGCCTTTGCCTGTATCTTGGTGGGATAAGCCTGGGGGTGTTTGTTTCTATGCCCATCGTCTGTTGCACGCACAAACTGATTGTGCAGATATGTTCTATATCTGTCCCTTCTAGGAATCTCACCTTGTAGGTGCTGGTTATGAGCGTGTTTTAAAGACACCGTAGAGTAAGAGGAGAGTGAGGTAATGTGAGTACATACATTTTAATGTACTGTAATGGTGTAGGTTTTTCTTTGGGCTTGGGCTTTTGGGGTTTCATACCACTTTCGCTGAAGTCAGGGTTTCATTTTTTTGCTTTTGGATTTTGTTGCGGCTGGATTAAGTCTTAATTGTCGAGGCTTTCAACAATTGCACAGCACTAAATATATGGAAAAGGGAATGTAAATATAACTTAGAGAATGAAATGCAAATATGTGTGTTTGTATAAAGTGTGAGCTTGTATCTTGGAGTCAAATTTACATTTTTAAGTGGCTGCTTTTAAACACTGTCTGCAGAAATCTCTTAATATTAAATAGATAAATCTTTATCTTCAGGCTAGATTCACATGTAGAAATAGCCAAATATATTCTTAACATAAAGTAACTTTATTTGGCTGTGCGCTCTACCTAATGCCATGTCATTTCAATGGATTCTGGTTTAATTGCTCACATCCCACAGCTGAAAGCAGTTTTTTTCTCATTCTCCTGAGGGCTTCTTGCTACCATAAAATATTGTCTGGGGGTCGTAGCCTAATCTAAAACAATTTGCTGAGCATTTTCCCTGTGTTTGGAGCAGGAATACAGCCAGTGAGGCTCTGGCAAGACAAGCTGCCTGCCGGGGCTGCGGGCGGATGCTGAGGATGTGGGCTGGGCAGGTTGGGTCCTTAAGGAGTGACCCCCTGTTTTGTATCCTGAGTGCTTAGTAGAAGGAGATGGGCAGTCCAGGGAGTAGTTGGCTTTCAGATACACCAGTGGGTCTTAGTAGCCATTCCAAAATTCTTGTGGACACTTTGGTACTCTTGCAGCTCAAGTTGGTGTATCTCTTACCCTTCCAATGGCCAACCATAGGTACACAAAAGAGGCAGGTTGCTGTGTGGAGGAAGGGCAGGGTTTTAGGTTTGAGTGGCCCCTGCGCACTCCCATGGTATAGCAGGAGCAGAGGTTCCCATCTGGGTTTGCCAGAACATCGCGAGTTGATTGTTTCTCCTGATGAATTTTGGGTTTGTTTCTCTCAGTGCTCAGATGATGACTCTTCAGATAGTCAAGGGTATCTTTAAGCCATAGCTGTGCTCACCGTTGGCACTGGGAGCGTGTGTTGGTGGGAGTCAGGATGAAAGTGAAAAGTTATAGATGGTGTCTGCTTAAGACTGATAGTTTGTAGTAAAATCTTACCAGCAACTCAGTTCACGTCATGTCTTAAACTGCTTGTGAAATAAATAACTGACAGATCTGCAGGTAGCAACACGCAGGTTGTGCACAGAAAATTTTTCATTCTGAGTAACCCAGAGGTAAAAATAAATTAAATGCTCTGAGCGCCAGGCTGCATACCTGCAGTGTCACTGCATGCGAAGGATGAGTGACATGTGTCCTAATATATTTTAGATGGCAGCCACTCTGATGCTTCTCTGTGCTGATAATAAAAACAAAGTGACCAAATTTGATTTGAGAGTTGAAAATGGGAAAGCGATGTGGCAGCTGGAGTTTCCTCGATTGGATTTCCAGGGGAAAGTCAGCAATAGCAAACACCCTCAGTCTTCAGCTTGACCCGCCCTGGTACGAGAGGTCCAGGGCTTTCACCAATGCCACGGAGTTGAGCGCACGTATGAGAGTTTCCAGAGCAGTTAGCCTTTGAGTTGCACCAGCGTGACATGCCTTCGTCTCGGGGAATTCCCCCAGTAAAACACACGGCTCTGTATGGTGTAGTTATTTTCCATCATTTTTTTGACCCTACTCTCTTATGTTTTCTTTAGAGAGAGATGAAGGTGTGCAGCCTGGTCCCAGCTGTCGTTGTGCTTTGCTGGGTTGCAATGCGATATTATTTCCATGGAAGGGGGTTTGTTCTTGGTTTGCCATGTTTTCTGCTGTAGATCTGTTGATCATCATCTTGGACTGGGGTGAAGTACAGTGTCTGTTAATGAGAGCTTGTCATTAGTGCTTACATTCTTAGAAGGCATCTTTCCTGATTCAATAGCTGTTGGTTTAGATATATAATGAAAAAAGGCAAGCTGTACTGCAGCTAAAAATACTCCAGAATGGTTTATTTATGGCTCTTGTTACACTTTGATGGTTGTGGTTTGTTTTTTGCTGGGAAAGAAATGTTTTCTGTTGTATTTTATGAAGAATTGGTGACATCTGGTGATCGCTTATAATGAACCCTCTCAAGACTGCTGACAAAACGAAACCTTTTAGTAACAAAGATTTGTCTTGCGGCGCGTCTAGGAGAGCAACTGCAATTAGCACGTAATCCCTACCCGCCGCTCTGCTTGGGGAAACGTTCGGCATCGGTGTCAGAGCCAATGTTCTGTTTTCGGCACATTACGAAACAAAAAAGGTTGTTCCTTGGCTCTTAGGTCTAATTGAATAAAGGCCCATCCAAATGAAAAGGGCAGCGGTGATGCTCTGGTCGCTGCGAGACAGGTGCGCAGAGCTCCCGTTAATGTCAGAGGGGGAGTTGTTTGCGGGATCAATACCGCCTGCATCTTAAGTTAAATGTATTTATATTTGTGGGCAGTGTGTGAAGGCTGTTTTACTTCAGACTTTTGTCATTTGTCTTTGAAGCATAATAACCTGAAAGAGAAAAAAATTAGCAAACTGACTTGGAGTGCTGTGGTGTCTCCATTACGAGCTCATTAGGTAGTTTGGTGTTTTCCATCTGTCGATACACCGAGTGCTGTTCTTCCCGGATGGCATCAACGCGCCCATGGCGTACATGAGCCTGCAGGCGTATGGGCGTTTATAAACAGGATGATCTGCATCGTTTGGCTCTTATGGTTTTGTTTGTTTTTGTTTTTGTTTTTGTTTTTTTTAACCAACATCCCAACTGTTAATACCTTTTCTTGGTACTTTTTTTTTTTAATGTGGGGAAGGTTGGATCACTATGGATTGTGTGTGTTCGGTGAATCTGAACAGTGAGGTGACTTGGGGTGGTTTTTAGGATCTTTTAAGAAGAACAAAAAAAAGAATGTTGTCTTGATTGTAAAACTTTTATTCATAGTATGAATATAGATGGTTTTAATGTTTGATCTTTGCAAAAAAGTTTCAGAAGAGTTTTCACTTTAGAGCCCTTGAAGTGGCCTTGACTTTGTAAAATTTTTTTGTGATAGCTTGAGAATTTGATTATGATTTTAAAAAACTTTGACATGTTTTTACTCAGATACATTCATGCATATGTCATGAGTCTGATATTTGTATTTTTAGAATAGTAGCCCTGTTCATAAGCTATCATTTTATTTTTAAAAACTTTGAACAGAATTACTCTTCATAGTTAATTAAAATATTTCATTGAACATTCAGACCGGCTTCTTCTCTCTAGCCGAGCTCTGCCTTACAGCTGTCTTACCCTTTTAAGCGAACTAAAATTAGCGTTCAGAAAAAGGGAAAATACCCCTCAAGTAAGTGCCACCTGTTCCGTGCTAAGCTAGTTTTATTGAAGAGATTTGGGTGCTTGTGTTCATTGAACGCAAGTGCTAAAGTTGGGTAAAAATAGCGGCATATAATGTAATTTTCAAAAAAACCAGTTTTAACTCAACTTTGCCTGCAGCATTGTGGGGCGTTATCAGTGTGGGGGAGATGGCAGCTTTTTGACTGCTTCGTGCAGTGCTGATCTGCAGCTGCTTTCAGTGAATGTGAAGCTCTCGAAAAAACTTTGGTCAGGTTTATTTTTAAGCAAGATCTCTCCAGATTATCTGAGTTGTGCAAGCCTAAAGCCTGCCTGTGTAATCTGTGGGGAAATCTTGTGAATAAGATGAGATCTGAGACACAGAACTGGTGGCCACGGTAGCGTTTCTTTTCTTTGATCAAGCAAGGTCTGCTCTTACTGTTTGGTTTTGTGGCCATTTTGAAAATAGCATCTTTCTAGTCAAAACCGGAGAAGAGCTTTTTCTTTTCCATCCACGTGACTTTCTCCTTCCAATCCTATGAATAGATAATCGATGGAGGAGGCTCGGTGTTAGCCTTGGCCGACCCTCCCTTGTTTTCTGGTGCCACAAATAGGTGAAGCTGTTGATGATATCTCCGGATTAAGTGAAAAACAAAGCTGGCTCCTTGCAGACACGGCATAATGCGCGCGCTGATACGGAAAGCGATGAGCATATCCTTGCGGGCTTCTCATCTTGATGGTTTGCCAGGGGAGATACCAGTGCAGGAAATGGCTTGGAAGCAATTGGGTCTTAATAATTCCTGCTCTGCTCTGCACACTTAGCTGGGCCTCAGTGTTGTGATTTTGGCGTGGAGTTTCTCTGGATACGGGTTCCTCTTCTCTCTGATGTGTTTTGAACTTTTCATGAAATTTTGGAACCTGTCACGGTTGTCCACTGGAAGCCAAGGCTGAAGCTGAACTTGGTGAGAGACATTGGAGAACTGACACAAGAGGGAGCCATTATGTGTGAAAATACTTGGAAATTAGCTCAGTAGTCCCAGTGCTCTGGGAACAACTTCTTGTCTGTGCAATTGCACAGGAGGAGTCACCGCATTTTTGTCCAGGGCTTGGAAAGAGAGGGGTGGAGGGACTCTGCTCCTCTTGAAAGTCCTCAGGGAAGAACAGCATTTGGGACAAGCTGTCCCCAGATCTGGTTTCTGCTGCAGCTGCTGCTCCACAGCTCCTTGCTTAGGTTAGGTTTGGTTTTCCAGCCCTGCTGACAGCAGAGAGTGGTGGATGTTGATGCAGAAGTTTGAAGGATGGATGGAGACCAAGTCCAGGCCCTTTCTGCTCCAGACCTATGGATGTTTTGCTGCTTATTCCCTCTCAGGTCTGTGTAATTTTAGTCTGGATCTGATGGGCACGCCTTGTATAGGATATTTGACCTGTCAGCAGCAATAGCCAAGGAGATTTTTAAGACACAGAAGGACTGGGTCCTTTTACATTATTTTATTTTATCTCCTTTCCAAGAGATCAGTGCCCGAGCCAGGAGCCTCCGTCCCCCGCGGCACCCCCAGCCTGGGTCCCCACCTCCCATTTGATTGTTAAATTGAATTATTTTCTGCTTTATCTTTGAAAGCAAAACCGTGTTATCATCTTCTGAGTGTATTTGCAGACTATAACCATTTCCATTCTTCTTCAGGATATGATGCAGCAGCCTTAATCAGAGATCTATACAGCTTGGATTTATGGTGTCTCTCAGTCCTTAAGCTTTTCCGATTAATTAAGATTTTAGAGAACGTCTTTCAGGTTTCCCTTCTGCATTTGATTGCTCATTCTAGCACCTTCTTTCGTCCAGCTGCTGTGTAATTTTTTTTTTTGCACTCTTAAGACCTCCAGCCTCACAGGGAATGCAGAGCTTTCTGCAGAGCCCTGCGGCCTCTGGGCGCTGCGGAGGCGAAGCTCTTGGCACAGGTTGGACCTTGGGGTGATGGGAGGGCGTTCAAAGAAGGCAAACATAACTACGGTGATGTTCTTGCCATCTGAAGTCAAATGGAAAGCTGTGTTTGACCTCACTTTATACGTGTCTTTTCTCTCTCACACTGTGATCTATCTGTATGTGGAATATGCTTCCACTTTTGTATGTATAAAACTTACTGTGGGTGGCAAGAGAGCTGCTCGGCCGTATAGCGCTGACGTGCTGCTACCCTTGGTGCCCATCACCCCAGGAACACGTGTCAGAGCGAGCGTAGTGCCTGAACAAGACATCATTTTCATTCAGCCGGGAAGGCAGGCCCATGGCTTCTACTGTTTGATAGTATTATTTATTCTTCAATTAATTATGTTGCCAAAAGAAGCATTTATGGCTGTTTCTGAAGCACAGAAAACTCAGTTTCACAGCTGAAATGCCCTGAGAAAGATTGTCTGCAGTTATTAGTGTGGGTAATTGCGTATGGTCTCTCTTCCAGCTATGAAATTTCATTTAGATGTTTTGCTGGTTTACTTTTTTTTAGTGGATTATGTTTATGAGCCTTTATTACCTATCAGAGCAAGCACTGCCAGGAGTCAAAGACCTGCTCTGAGTTCTGGAGTCGGTGTGGGCTCTCCAGTTGTAGGCACCCAGGTTATTTCCACAGGCTGGCGATCTTGATCACTTTTCTGCAACGCCCACTAGCAGCCAGACTGGATTAAAAAAAACCCTGCCCTTGTGATGTTTTTGATGCTACCAACACCCTCTTGATCATGGGAATACAGCAAAAGAGGAGTGAGAACCAGGGTGTGAAGAGACTGCTCCCAAAATGTGGAGGGAGAGATGAATGAAAGTTTGGTTGACTTCTGGGGTTTTGTTTTGTTTTCTTTTTTTTTGGGATGGGGGGGGGTGAGGAGGGTTGGGTTTTTTTGTTTTTAAGTTCTTCTGCAGAATGAATAGGCATTAGAAATAGCATGTTTTTCCTTCCCTTCAGTCTAGTTTTGGTTCCTGGTTCTTCGTGACATTGAGGATGTTGCTCTGTCTCCTCTGAAAATGAAGATACCATCTTTGGATTTGTTTGATGAGGAGATCATCTGCCCGTAAGGGTGATACTGTCTGCTTGATTCATGTTTGAAAAGTGTGAGCCCTGGAGAAACATTCCTTTTATCACATTTCAGTTATTTATTTAGAAAATGGAAATTAAAAAAATAGATATTTTTAGATTCTGTATTTCTAACACTTTTTCTGGCCAGGAAAAATGATGCCAGGTCTTCTGAGAACTGCACGGAGCGTGTTTCTCCAAGGCTGCCGTGTGGGTTCCAGGAGGAGACGAATGCGACATTATCTGTGTGGGTTCCTCCTTGCGCTGCTCCTGCTGCGGCGTTTGCTGCGTGCAGCTGCGCTGGCAAGCTCCTCGCAGTGAGACGGGGTCATTTCAAAGCTTGCCAGGTTCTCGGTCCTTTGTATTTACCCTGAAAGAGGCTCTTGCTTTCTTTTCTCCTCCTGCCAGCGAGTGCTCTGGAATTGCGGCATCTGATTTCCTCTAATACCTGATTTGTTTCAGGGGTCAGAAAGGGCAGCTGTAAATTACTATATAGCTCTTATTCATTGTCTGGATAAAAGGGATTCTCTTGATTTCAAAATAATGGTGGAAGAGCAGCAGGCTTTCTTTTTTGTGTACTTTTTTGTACATAGACTAGATCCTCCTGATCTTGCTTTGTCTCAGTGAAACCTTTCTGCCATTTCTGGCGGCTGTAAACCCATCTGCTCCGGTGGGAATGTGCCGCCAGCCGAGGTGGGCAGATGCTGGGCGGGTCAGAGGGATGCTCTGACCTTTGGTTGTGGCTGGTTGTGCCAGGGAAAGCCCAGTGGCCCTGGGTGTAATTGGGAGGAAGAGATCTGTATGGGAGGATTGTTGGAAGTTTGTTACCCTGAAAGACTGGAGCATTTTCTTTATAAGTGTTATTCCAGCTACTCGGCTGGGAAATGGGTGTCTGGGTCTGCACGGATCGTCTCAATCCATAGGAGTCATAGCTACCTGGATTTAGATGAACAGGTATTTAATTGAACTATGTCTTTTTCTTCTTGTGAATTTGATGTTTTATTTGTGAGCAACGAGCAAAACCACTGAGTGGGAGGTGTCCAGCCAACTCAGAGTTCCACTGACAACATTAGCTGCTTCTGTCATGTTTCTTCCTAAAGTCTCAGCCCAAAAGAAAATACCTGGAGGGGCAGAGGGGCTGCAGACAGGAATGTTCACACTGTTGACACCAGGCGTGTCGTCAAGTGACATACCCAAGCTATGTTTGGGCTGTACCCATGGGTGCCAGGACCCCTCAGCACCACATTATTCAAAGTACAGTGTTGTATAGAAATCCACAAACTTGCAATAATTTTTACCATCTTTTCCAAAACCTTGTTATCTTAGCTTATCTTACCCTTCTTGAGGATATTGTTGGTTTGTCTATAATGGTTTTGACAGACCAAATTGTGAATTTGGGTTATCTCAATTTACTTCTCAGACTGAGAGAGAGACGGGTTGACTCTAAGGTGGTTGGAACCCAGGTTGGCTCTGAAGCTCATCAGGAACCGTCACTACAGAGAGAATTCTTTTTTTTATTGGGAGATGCTTTGACTTGTTTTATGCTTCCCACATCTCCAGCACCTTTGAAAGGGCATCTGACAACATCTCACCTTTCTTCTGAGCCACTGGGATTGGCTCAACCAATGAGTGATGTCATATAACAGAAAGTCATATCTAGATAATTTCAATCCAAAGGCAGCTCTCTAAGAAAATCTTGGTAATTTGGAGGTACTAATCTGAAGTTAGAGGAACCAGTGGCAGTGTACACAGGCATGAATGTGGTGGTGGATCCCAGTGTCATCTCATGGCACCGATCGCATCCTCCTCAGCATGTGAACCTGTTGTGTAGTCTTGAAGAAGGGTGGTGGAGGAGAGCTCTTATTAAGCAATGTAAGTTGATTACTTGAGCATCAGAGACTGGAATGGTAATGATGACAGACATCGCCCACCGAGCCTTTGCCTTTGTGCTGCCCTCGGTATCAAATAAATGTTTTATGAGTGAAGCTTGAGGAGTGTGCAAATAGAGCATAGCCTGTGATAACAAACACAGCGTGATGAGCTGCATGCGTTGCGTAGGTTTTACTGGCACTGTGTTTGCTATGTCTGAATAGTTGCATTCAGGAGGAATCGATAACCTATAGATTTTACAGAATTTTTATAGATGTTTCCTGCCTGGTCCAAGTAGCCATGACTTGGGTGGTCGTTCAGTTATTGTGCCTCTTAGCGCATTGCTGTCCGGCAGGCTGGGTAGCTACTCACTGAAGTACTTGCCTTTATATGTAGTTTTAATTTGGGTCTGATTTTGTGATCTGTTAATTCCATGAAGTTGTTTAGGAGTTACGGTCAGTTATTTTGGTAAAAATATATAGACAGTAAGCATGGTACGAACAAGGTCATTTCTCATTATTTCTATCCAATTTAATGTGTGTATATTATAATTTCAAGATACTGATTTGAATTTAATACTGTTCAGAAAACAAATACATGTCCAAATTGGCTCCAGATGTGATTAGTTTCATTTTGTGCCTTTCAAGAGGTTTTTAACAGCTGATGTATGAGTGTGGTGGGAGATTGCCAAGAGAAATGCTTTTTGATTCAAGTCAAAGCAGCGAAAGCTCTTCACCTAAGACAAGATACGATTTTTTCCTGTTGTTTAGAAAGAACCCCTAATTACATATTTTAATGAAAGGAAGATTCTTTCAGCTCTGTGTTAAGATAATGAGCGTCAGATGTAAACAGTTCTTCTGCCAAGATGTGTTCATTGCCAGGTATCGCAGGCACTGGGATTACAATGGCCTTAGGGCTGGAGAGGTGACGGTGAGAGCACAGCTACGTGCTGGGATGAGCTGAAAAGAGATGGTCCCTGCTGGAGAACACCATATATAGATTGCAAAGGAAAAGAAAATAATTAAGCAAGTAAGTCCAAAACAGGTGTTTAGAAAGGTGATGACTTTGGCTTCTTAAATGCCTTTTTTTTTTTTCCTTCTGCAGAAAATACCAATATTTCCTTCACAGCATGGCATATGACGTTAAAGGAAGAGAAATTCATAAACTCACAGTACAGGTCCATTCCTAGGATTTTTATTTTTTAATTTAGAGTGTATTTTTCTGAGAGCTTAAACTTTCACATGTGGGGGATGTTCATGGCAAAAGCAGATGTCTGTCCAAAGCTTCACATGCACTGGGGATGCAGCAGCCAGCTAATGCAGACTAGGGCACAAGTTATGGCGGTAAGGATGCCGACGCTGAATTTGTCAGGACTCTGCGTCCTATCTCAGACCCACCGAGCCTGGCCCATGCTATTGCTGTGCTGTAACCTTGTGTGTGCAGTTGTGTGTATGTAAAGGTATGAATGTATACATACATGTATGTAAATTCATGCCCTGCTGAGGGGGCTGAATTTTGGGCAACGTGCGCTACGAAGTTCAGGAGAGTTTAGATTAATGAATTCCTGAGTTTGGAGGTCATGATGCTCCCCAAACCCACTTCTAGCCCTAGCAGAGAGGAGGCATTATGTAATTTAGTGTCTTCATAGTCTGAATCACAATATGTGTTTAAGTGCCTTTTAATTAAGCTCCATATTTAAACTTATAAGGAGTAAAAATAATCCTACCCATACAGATCAGTGTATTTTTCAGGTTCACAGCAGATGCAGCTGATTATTTCATTTTTATAAGTTTAGTAGTCATCAAAACCTTCAACTACAGTCCCATAAAGGCACTTCCCACAGTGTTTTTCAATCGCACGTAATTTGAGGCGAGTTGGGAGGATTTTGTGCACAGAGGAGGACGTGCTGATGTCCGCTCCCCAGGGGAAGAGCTGCTTTCCTTTCTTACAGACCAAGGCAGTGGGGCTTTTTCAGCAGTGATGTTCATGGCTGTGATTGTCAAATTAGGAAGAGTTTTTAGCAGCCACTTGTGAAAAGGACTATTAAAAGGTGACCTCAACTCCTCCTCCCCTCTTGCCTCCCAAAAGCCCTTGGTAGGCATTGGAGATATTTT
Source organism: Tetrax tetrax (assembly GCA_009806455.1). Lineage (NCBI taxonomy): Eukaryota > Metazoa > Chordata > Aves > Otidiformes > Otididae > Tetrax > Tetrax tetrax. Next base: position 108,739 of record WHYT01016385.1, read on the forward strand.
CAAGCACATAGTGTATTTGAAAAGCGGAGGTGGAGACGCAATAGCTGTGGACTTTGAAGCAAAGAGATTAGCTTCATTAGTAGCACCTCCTGATATTAACAAAAAAACTTGAAAAGGACAGTAGTGTTAGGAAGTTTGCCTTGATACCGTGGACTGCCCCCATTTTTTTACTAGTGCCATCTCTGCAAGGTTTGACACTTAACGGTAGTGCTGTTGCTGTGGAATGACGTTGCTGGTGGCATCCTCCCTTAGAAATGGTCAAACTCTTTCAACTTTCTTCTCTCCAAGGCTTCTGCAATCGTAGTTTTTCAGCATTTCATTCCTCAAAGGAAGTGCTGTAGCTGCTGTCTTTCCTTTTATGACTTGAAATCCCATCTGCAGATACTTCTGCCAGGTGTTGTTGTTTTACATGTGCCATTATCACCATCTTGAACCATACTGTTCGTATTTTATCTCAGGTTCTTTTCCAGTCTTCACTGCCTTCCTCCCTTGCAGGGTGACAGCTAAGTGAGCATGTGGGAAGTGAAGTACCAGGGAATATGGCATTCACCAAATGTGTATTAACATTTTTCTTCCTTCACCTCTCTCATTTCACAAATATGTACTCAGGGAAAAAGCATGTTCTTGAAGCATACCCCTTTCTCAGATAAAGCTTTTCTAAATGTCTTTGAGGAGTTAATAAATTAAAACTGGGAAAATAAATTGCTTTCAGAGTCTCTCTGGCTTCTAATAATGTGGGTTTTTTAAAGTTCAGACTTAGCCTTCTTACAACATCTTTTAACCCAAAAAACCATAGAGATCTACCTGACATGATTTTTTTTTTTTTTTTTTTTTTTCTTTAAGATTTAATGAATAGAAGCAAAGGAACTGTTTTGACATTTGAATATCTCTAAGAAAGCAGTTATGCCATAATATGCCACAAAGCTCACAAGACAAAAGATCCTGATAAAGCATTGCAGAGAAAGGCCGTCCATGAGCGGGATGAAACTGTGCATGGCTTTCCTGAGGGAGCACGTGGTTTGTGAACCTCAGGGATTGGCTTCTCATGGAGGTTCAGATGCTTGAGGTGTCCTGTAATGGCTTTCTCCAGCCTGAATGTGTGGAGAGATTAACAAAAGAGTCTGCTGGGAATGGAATGCATGAACTGGACGCCAAAGGCACTCAATAAGGTTTTAAAAAAACATGGAGAAAAGGTGACCTAGAAAGCGGCACAGTTAGACAGAGAACAGTCACAGTTCTTTGGGTGTTGTAGGAAATGATGATCAAAATTTGATGAGCATCATAAAAAATGTTGCTCTGCTGCTGTTTTCTGGTTTGCTCAGGGCTTTGGCGTGTGTTGTGTTTTCCATGCAGATACAAGCGGTGAGAAATGGTGGGCACAGTGATTTGCAAAGAAACACCTGTGCGGAATTGCTTTTCCGTACTTTCTGTGTATCTGTCTCTATGCAGACATCTCAGACGGTGCAGGCTGAGTCACTGCTGACCTTCGGCACCCCTTAACAGAGATCCAGATACGCAATCTTTCTAGATGTCTTTTTTTAAAATAGTACGACAGGGTTACATCATTGCCTCAAATCTACTCATGGGTACCACCATCACACTTTGTGTGTGGGTCACTTGCAATATCTCTGAAACATGAATTAGCCCAACGGGCTGTTGGCTGGCATCTTTGCGATGACAAGATGCTACCTTAAGTTAGATAGCAATATAAGTTTTTCACAGCTCAAAATAAATTTGTCTGACAGCCATAGATATATTTTCTGCTTGACTGACTGCAACTCCAAATGTTTTGTGATATTACAAATCCTAGCAAGTGAAGCATAAAATGTTAGAATATTAGTTTTAAAAGTTCTCAGATGTTTGACTGCTATTATATTAAAAAAAATAGAACAAAACTCAAGAGGTTACTTGCTTGGGCAAGCTTGAGCTGGGCTCTTAGTCCCATTAATGTGACTGGTCACTGCTTGTCAGAGTGCATCAGCCAACAAAGGGAATGGTTAGTTTATTTTTATTCTGTTAATAAGGATGCAGACAAAGCTATCAAGTGATGGTCTGAATCTTCTGCTGTCTTTCTTAGAGAGGTCATTCCAGCCTAGGCAGAAGAAACGACCACACTAGTCTCTTATATTATTGGGAAATTAAATGCATAAAATTTATTTATTTATTTGTTTGCTTGTTTGACTGCAGGGAAAAGATACTGAAATAAATAAACACAGGTCTTGATTTGAGTTGTCTTTTCTGTGCTGCAAGGCTGAGTCTTGCCAACTCACTGATGCTCCACCATCGTGAAACTGGGGTGAGCAGAGTGGGAGCAATCTCTTGTAAAAAGGCCAGTCTGTGGGAGAAAAGTGCGATCACCCTGTAATTGCAGCATTAGTATGTTACCTTTGATTCACTTTAAAAGCAAAGTGATAAAGACGTGGCAGACTTCAGGTGCTGTTAAGAATTGCCTGACTGTGGATGGACAGTGGCTGTAGGAGGATGACGGGAGGCTGTGGGGCCCAAGCTGTTTTCATTGCCTGCCACAAATTTTGGCTGAATTTTTAATTAAAGCTTGAGCATTTAATCCCGTTTTTACTTTTTGTCACTTTTCAAATGGTTTAGCAGAAACCTCTAGTGATACATCTTGGTTTGTACATCACAAAACCACACAGCGTGTGAGAAAGACCTGACGTGACTGAAAGCCTGACCTTGCTTCTACTAAATGGCATTAAATTCCTTGCCCTACCTTCCAGAGAAGGAACTTCCACTCGTTTTCTATAGCTGTTGTATTTTCTGTGGTGCTAAAGACAAGGAGAAAAGCATTTGTGCAAGACTGTGTATGAACGGATTGGACTCTCATTAACGTGCAGTCCTTGTACGCTTACAGAGGGCTTTAGCAAGATGCGGAGATGATGAGCAAAGGTTTTTGCTGGGGGAACAGGTGTGTTATCAACAAGTCTGATTAGCTGACAGAACTTGCTGCGTCGGAAGGACTTCCTTACGTAAAGCTTAATTACATCACTTTTCAGAGCACTCAGTATCCAGACCTTTTCTCTTATTACAACGCCAACGCAACCACTCTGCGATGGCCAACGCCTGCGGTGCAGCCTGGTGAGTGACTCGTGCTTTGCCGTGTGGGTTAAGCTGCGTCCGTTTCCTGACAGAAAGAAAATCGCTTTGGGTACCGAGTGGCTGGGAGTGCGAGGCACGAGCATTGCTTCTTCCTTCAGAGCCCTCGACAAATAGAATTTATGTCAATGAAAGTATGTTAAACCAGACTTACCATTATCAAACCGCCTCTCTGAGCAAAGAGGAGCTAAATCTGTGCAGCATTTTAACATCCTTCTCTACAGTAATATTGAATTTTAATCTCCCAGCTGTAATAAACCTCAGAGTTTTATCCTCTTCAGCAGTTTGAGCTTCGTTTGTCTCCTGTGCTGTTTGGACATAGCTAGGTGGGATTTCCATCGTCTCTGTAGAAACTAAGGCTGGCTGTAAATCGTGAATAAGCCCAAGCCCTTGTGATATTTTACGGTTATTGTGAGCATCAGGGCATGGAGTCGTGTCAGTTCATCGGGTGGCAGAGCCCTGGGAGCCAAGGGATACATCGCATGTATCTGTCACTCGTATTATAGTTAATGCACTCGAAATAAATACTGCTGTTAGGAATATGGAGCAGAGAATTAAATTAAAAGATTTCCTGGCTTATGAGACAAATTCACGACATAGTGGGGATCTCTGTTGTAGTGGGAGGAGGGTGGTAAGGTGGTAAATATGTTTTGAAGGCTGTCCTGTAAATGGCTTAAACTCTTCATTTTGGAAGAGTCTAGTGATGTGCTTTCCTTTTCTTCCTTCTTTCCTTCCTAACCCTGAAACACACTCGGACGCTGGGGGCGGCTGTTGGGACGCAGCCAGCCGCCGATGCTCTGTGGTCCCTCCATCTTCTTCAGCAAGGCCGTGATTTGGGGATTTCGGCTGCGGATGAGGCAGAAACAGGTGATGTCTGGGTTTGCCATGGGAGAGACAATCTTCATCCAAAGGAGAGATGGAAATTTGGGGAGCCCCTTTCCTTAGGGGAGCTCTAGAGGGAGAAGCACAAGCTGAAACTTCATGGGACAGAAGCGCAGGCACCAACCGCGCCATGCCTGGGCGGGCAGCTCCCTCAGGGCCATGTTTTTTTTGCGTCCTGGCCTTTAAATTGTGCTAATTCCCTGTCTACAAAGGCTCAGTGTAGTGCTCTGGCAGATCAAAATGTAGTGATTTGTCACTTGTGCTTTACCCTGCAATATCTGTCACTCTCGCTGCTGAAAATCTTCAGGAAAAACATGTTTTCATCCCCTTCTTTCTGCAGTAAGAAGCTTCACTCTGTACTTTAGTGACACGTATAATGAAAAAATCCCACTGCTGACGGTTCAGTGTGGGGATATTGTTATCTTGACAGGCCTCCAGCAGATCTACTCCAGAATTGGTACCCTGAGCCGCAGAAAGGTTATTTGCGTTGTCAGCAGCAAAGCACTTCCAGGGCTTAGATGACTGTCCCATTCATCATCTATCATTAAAGTGCTTAAGAGAAAAGAAAAAGAAAAAAATCCCACGAAGAACTAGGAGAGGAATTAATCCCCAAAATTCAGCCTGTGCATTGGTGAGCTTTTATTTATTCATCCTGTTTCTTCATCTGCTGCATTTGCTCCTCGTATGTGGATATAAAGTAGAAATACAAATCTAATTGTTCCTGTTGTCTGGGCTCGGATGGAGAGGGCAGGAGAAGCGACATGGGTTTGTGTTGTAAGTGGGAAGTTAGAGCAGATGTTTTCATATTTTTTTCTCCATGTTGGAGCCCCGAGAGCTGTGAATGCTGCAGGTGCCTTGGTTCGGGCAGGTGAAGGTGTACTCAGACGTAGCTGGGTTGAGTGTTGTGGTCGATTGGCCAAGTTGGTGCAGGAGGAATCGGAGTCCTCGTTTGTGCTGTTTGTCATGCAGAAGGGATCTGATTTAACGCTTTACGGGGTCGGGACGTTTGATCATTAAGTGGCAAATTTTGACTATCACGGGAGGCTCTATTGATTTCTTGGGGGGCATATGTTGTGCAGGATGACTATAATCACACAAATCCAACTGAAGTGTTGGAAATCCTTAAAACTGCTGCAGTGGAGTAGTTTTGACCTCAAATTCTGAAGAAGTAAGTGAACTCTGACGTACATGTGTATATCATAAGTGTTTCCCTTTAATCTGTTGTTGCTGAACCAATTTAAGAAGTTTTTTTTTTTTTTGTGTAAAGTTTCTGACGCCTTTTTAATTATTTTTGTTTACATTAGAAATACTGTTTTTTCCTCTTTAGATGTTAACGTTTTATAATTACAGTAATGCCCTTTAGGGTGCACATTACGATCTACTAATGAGATGTCTGAGAGGTCTCCTAATGACATCTGAACAACAGCCGTAGCGCGTTGTCATTAGACCGTTACGCACATCCTTAACAATAATAAATACTCCTGCTTACTGTAATCGTGCTGTCCTTTCGTGCTTAGCAAGAGGATCTTGGAGACTTTGCAGTTCAAGTGCAAGGTGGGGAGGTGCCTAAAACCAGCAGTTGTTTTGCAGCAGGTTTCTCTAAATGTCTTTGATTATGAGGATGTGGAAGGACATGCAGTTGGAGGAGAATTACGGTGTTGGATTGAAAATGTCATGAGAACCGGTTGCCAATGTGTGCGTGCACCCTTTACTCTTCTTGTCTGCAGGGGCAGTTGTAAACATCACACACCTTCTGAGTGGAAATACTGCTGAGAGAAACATGGTTAACCATAGGCAATGGGTTGCTCAGGATTGCTTAAAAAAATCACTGCGATAAAGGATGAAGCCATCCCAGGGTGGGTCATGTGCTCTCATGATAGAAGCAAGAGTGCGTTCAAGAAGCCCGCGGGGAAAACCTGTTTACACAAATACTCAAGAAAAGAATTTAATGTTCTTGACTCTATCCATCACCAAGGATGGCACGTGGTGGCCCTTAGCGTTCTTACTGCTAGCCACTTTTCCTATGCATACTTCATGGTACAGAGGAGAAACAAGTTGGTAAGAAGCAAAGTGGCTTTACTAGAGAGTCAGATGCAGAGAGAGCAGTGGTGAAGTGCTGCTTCTGACAGCAGAAGCCGGTGAATTGTTTGGAAAGGTAAGTGTTTCAGAGCACAACAGAATCAGTAAAACTTACATTAGTGCCAGAGGGCCAGCGTACATACACAACAGGCACATAGAGTGAGTGTGTGAGTGTGTAAGACCAGAGTGATAGATTTATAGCAGAGCAGGCTGTCTTGTGAATAAATTAATCATTAGACATAGACTGTTTTCTGTTTATGAATCATGCATAATTCACTCGTGATTTCTATTACTATATTTGCGCTCACCGAATAGCTTCGACGAGCAGTGTGGGGGTTACTTAGGAGCTGTTTGCCAT
>WHYT01016385.1:119635-139265 GCA_009806455.1 Tetrax tetrax
TGGATATAAAGTAGAAATACAAATCTAATTGTTCCTGTTGTCTGGGCTCGGATGGAGAGGGCAGGAGAAGCGACATGGGTTTGTGTTGTAAGTGGGAAGTTAGAGCAGATGTTTTCATATTTTTTTTCTCCATGTTGGAGCCCTGAGAGCTGTGAATGCTGCAGGTGCCTTGGTTCGGGCAGGTGAAGGTGTACTCAGATGTAGCTGGGTTGAGTGTTGTGGTCGATCGGCCAAGTTGGTGCAGGAGGAATCGGAGTCCTCGTTTGTGCTGTTTGTCATGCAGAAGGGATCTGATTTAACGCTTTACGGAGTCGGGACGTTTGATCATTAAGTGGCAAATTTTGACTATCACGGGAGGCTCTATTGATTTCTTGGGGGGCATATGTTGTGCAGGATGACTATAATCACACAAATCCAACTGAAGTGTTGGAAATCCTTAAAACTGCTACAGTGGAGTAGTTTTGACCTCCTCAAATTCTGGAGGAGTAAGTGAACTCTGACGTACATGTGCATATCATAAGTGTTTCCCTTTAATCTGTTGTTGCTGAACCAATTTAAGAAGTTTTTTTTTGTGTGTAAAGTTTCTGACGCCTTTTTAATTATTTTTGTTTACATTAGAAATACTTTTTTTTCCTCTTTAGATGTTAACGTTTTATAATTACAGTAATGCCCTTTAGGGTGCACATTACGATCTACTAATGAGATGTCTGAGAGGTCTCCTAATGACATCTGAACAACAGCCATAACGCTGTTGTTGTCATTAGACCGTTACGCACATCCTTAACAATAATAAATACTCCTGCTTACTGTAATCGTGCTGTCCTTTAGTGCTTAGCAAGAGGATCTTGGAGACTTTGCAGTTCAAGTGCAAGGTGGGGAGGTGCCTAAAACCAGCAGTTGTTTTGCAGCAGGTTTCTCTAAATGTCTTTGATTATGAGGATGTGGAAGGACATGCAGTTGGAGGAGAATTACGGTGTTTTCTTATTATGGTTGGGTTGAAAATGTCATGAGAACCGGTTGCCAATGTGTGCGTGCACCCTTTACTCTTCTTGTCTGCAGGAGCAGTTGTAAACATCACACACCTTCTGAGTGGAGATGCTGTTGAGAGAAACATGGTTAACCATAGGCAATGGGTTGCTCAGGATTGCTTAAAAAAATCACTGCGATAAAGGATGAAGCCATCCCAGGGTGGGTCATGTGCTCTCATGATAGAAGCAAGAGTGCGTTCAAGAAGCCCGCGGGGAAAACCTGTTTACACAAATACTCAAGAAAAGAATTTAATGTTCTTGACTCTATCCATCACCAAGGATGGCACGTGGTGGCCCTTAGCGTTCTTACTGCTAGCCACTTTTCCTATGCATACTTCATGGTACAGAGGAGAAACAAGTTGGTAAGAAGCAAAGTGGCTTTACTAGAGAGTCAGATGCAGAGAGAGCAGTGGTGAAGTGCTGCTTCTGACAGCAGAAGCCGGTGAATTGTTTGGAAAGGTAAGTGTTTCAGAGCACAACAGAATCAGTAAAACTTATATTAGTGCCAGAGGGCCAGAGTACATACACAACAGGCACATAGAGTGAGTGTGTGAGTGTGTAAGACCAGAGTGATAGATTTATAGCAGAGCAGGCTGTCTTGTGAATAAATTAATTATTAGACATAGACTGTTTTCTGTTTATGAATCATGCATAATTCACTCGTGATTTCTATTACTATATTTGCGCTCACCGAATAGCTTCGACGAGCAGTGTGGGGGTTACTTAGGAGCTGTTTGCCATGACGATGTGGTGTTCCCTCTTCATCTGCTTTGATATTCACGGCATTGTTTTTTCTCTCTGGTTTGACAAACATTTTTAATTTTTTAACACAAAAATAACAGCTAATACTCAGTAGGTGGCGAATAATAAAAGCAGCAGCAGGAACCGCCTGGTTTGCTTATGGTATCACATAAAAAACTTTGCCAGTCCAGGCGTTGGTGTTACTTACAGCTTCTTCCTGCTAAATAGCATTTGGGAACGGTGTCTGAGTGCATCTTTCGGAGTGATGGTCCTGGTGGGATGAGAGCAATTGGTCACTATAATCTTCCAGAAATCCCTGGTTTGGGAATGGGCTCGGGCTCTCTATGGGTAGTGGAGCATCAGCTTGTAGGACCACGAAGGGCCTGAGCCCGCTCAGGTCCTGGGCGCTGAACTGCAGTAGAGCTGCTTGTTGCTGGCTGGAGGTCGAACATTCTTGTGAACATTGCCATGGTTGTTTTGGTGCCCGTTGTGGAATGATAAAATTCACAGAAAAGAGAAAAAACACAGTAATTCAGAATGTGAGCTGCTTTAGTGAGAGCTGCTGTATCCTGCAGCTCATCAGAGAGCGTGGATAAGGGGTGAGCTGAGCCCAAAATGAGTGCAAACCCAGGAAGATGATGTATCCAACTTACGGCTTGATGTACCAGATAAATGCGTAACAAAATTCAGTAGATGAATGCTAAAGCTAAACAAATTAAAAATAAAATAAGTTTGCCCACTGAGGCTAAGTAATCATCTGAAAAATTACTCTTATTGCTTGAATCAGGGCTGGAAGCCTTCCTAGGAGGTGTGCTATCGAGCAAACAAATCACGGAGCTGCTGCAGGGAAGATCTCGTGGAGTTCCATGCCTGTGTAATGGAGAAGGTCAGAGTGTGCACATGACCCCTTCTGGCTTTAAAAATCTGTGAAGCTGTGGCACACCACCTAGGTGGTGATAGACCCTTGATAAATAACATTTATTGTGTGCTTTCCCACCCGCAAGCATCCTCCTGCCTCCCTCCCCTGGGGCTGCTCCGAGCATCTCCTGCCTGTGCCACTGCCTGCTCCCTCCCGGGAAGGACACAAATCCAGGACTTGCTTTCCAACTTGGTAAAACTAAGCTGTAACTCTTGGGCTTCCCAAGAAAGACTGCAAATCCACCATCTCCTTTTCCTACACGTTAGGGGCTGAGGTATGTGATTCGTTTAGGTTTGTGCAGTTTGGAAGGTAATTGTTGAAGGTAGGAATTGAGTTTTTGTTTGTAGAATGAGGAATTTATATTCTGGTACTGTAAGTTTTTAATATATTTTATAAGCTCACAGAGTAATAGATGGGTGCTTTTTCTTCTAATAAAATGAAATATTGAAATAAATATCCGCTGAGGCAAGTTTTAACTCTTCTAGGGTGTAGATGTCTAATGTTTAATAGTATCTACTTCATGGCATATATTCCATTCCATTTCTGTGATCTATTCGAAGAGCTCCCAGTTGCTGCTAAATTATATATGGATATCTGATAAACGTACATCTTATTAGCTGAAACATATCCCTAAGATGAGCAAGTTAGTTCGGGCTTTTATTGTTAATTGAATTTTTTCAGCAGTAGCAGCTGAAGGATTGCTAATGTTCACGAATTTGCATGATGTTAAACATCTGCTCCTCTTAGCAGGAACTTTACCAGAGTTTTCCTTAACTCGTAAATGTGAATTGGGAATAAAATAGGTGCTCCGCCTTGGAGGGGCTTAGCTGCATGTGGAGTAGGCGGGCAGGTAGCCCTGCGATGGAAGCGCGGTGCGATGCGCCGGATTCACCTAAATGTCACGTCTGTGGTGGGTGACTTCCTCTGGGCATGGCAAAGATGGAGATTGTGGTCTTTGGAGGTGGCAGAATGCTCCTTGCACTGCTACCGGAAGTTATAGTGTGGTTACCTGCAGTGTAATTCCTGCAAAGTGCTGCCTGGCATTTCATAGGAAACTTTCTCTGAGTGATCAAAAGCCAAATGGTTGATATCGTGACTTCTTCTAGATTAAGATTTGGGTTAATTTTTCTTCATCCTAAATCAGCTTGCTCGGACCTGGTGCTTGCAGCCTATAAAAATCAGAGCAGGGAAGGGTTCAAAATTCATGGATGTCTCTAAACTCAGATGTCTCTGAATTTCACAAAGCTTTCTTGCTATTCTCCTCTCTTACTGGAGCGAGCTGCTATGCTTGCTCAGAGGAGTCTGTTCACACAACCAGTTGAGAAAAGCAGTTTTTTCCTTCTTCTTTCCAGCTACACAGGAAAATTCATAGGAGGAAAGTCCATCCAATCTCTCCGTGCAAGTGCAAAAAAGAGCACTTAAAGGAAGAGGAAGATAGATAGAAAGAGGCAGATGGAAAATTTGCACAGAGTCATGGGGATTTGCAATGAGACCCTGAAGAACTGAAGTCATCTTTAATTTTCCTGTCCCTGTGTAAACCTGCTCTGTCAAGTCAAATGGGCCACGAGGCTGTGGATTACTGGTGTGAAGAGTTCACATAATCGTCTCACTCAGATTCAGCAGTCTGATGTTTTGGGACCTCATTTTTGCAGTTTAGACATGCCAACACTTCATTTTGTATGCATGAAAATGGGCTGTTGCTGATAGGCAATTTAGCTGTAAACGGCACAAGAATTAAGGAGCCACGCTCATAAATAAATTTGTGTCCCATAACATCTTAGTTTAGTCCTTTTCTGATGCTTCTAACAATACCAGATAAAGCCTGAATAAAGCATTGGAAAGGATGGGCTGTTTGGAAACGAAACCCTTCTCAAATCCCTTTAATTTTGTCTAGAAATGTTATTTTTGGTAACCACATGGTTTTCTTCCTCCCTGGATACAGATAAGAAAACAAAGCTTAATGCTCCCATCTCCTGCACTGAATTTCTTCCTGGGGCTAGAAAACTGCCATAGGAACAGCCAAAAATAGCCAGCACGGCGTAAAAGGAACTGTCAAATAAAATGATGACCCCGGTGCCTCCTGCCTTCAACCTGCTCCAGACTGCTCTTTATTACCACACTGGGCGGTGGCGAAGGGTTACCTTGAAAATTAGTGCCACGGGAGTTCACCTTCAGCGGTGGTTTATTTGAGCTAGGTTGTAATTACATTCCCCCGCGGCGGCGAGCGGGAGCGTGGTCCTGCCCTTGCGGGCGGATTGCTGGCAGGTGATGGGGTGGGATCCAGGGAGACAGGTGGCATCCGTGCAGGATGCCTGATCATGATGTGGTAGCACGCAGAGTCCGATCCTGGGTTGGAATTGTTGGGATTAGCAGCACGACTGCAGACTTTTCAAGAGCTGGAGCCCAGACCTGAAGGCAGGTGGGCTGCCGTGGGTAGATGCATCCAGGCGTGCGGAGTTGCCACCTGAGGGAACCTCCTCCAGAGTTTTTAGACGGTCACAAGAAGTTTGCATCTCCATATATACCTTCTTGTGCGGATAATTGCTTACTCTTATTTTTTGCCTGGATGCTAACGACTGCACAGCTTCTTTCACAGATTTTATGAAGAGCTGCTGGTGCCACCTGCCGTGTGTGCAGCCCTTGTAGTTGTGCTGAAAAGCGTCTCCAGTGGGGTCACATCCTCTAAAGATTTCTGTAGGCATTTAGGTTCACCCCTACTGTCAGGTTGGCTGTAGACCAAGGGCTTTGAGATTGGTGCTCTGTAGATGTTATCAGATCATTTTTTTTTTTTTATTTAAGGAAATACTGACATTTCTAGTAATCACTGTGTTGTAGGGCACCTTGCACAATAATATTTTACAGGGAGATTCATTTACCCATCAAAGCAAGCTCTGCACTTCCTCGTTTTATTTTTATTGTATGTTAACCACATTCCTTTGAAGGACACTTAATCCACAGACTTGCTATTTCTCCATTATCTGTTTCGTCTCAGAAGTGGGCTGAAGATTGCTCAGGGATCCCACTGTTAAAACCTGCTCCAGTTCACAGAAACCAGGACTAAAATTCTGAAAGAGGGCAATTATTGAGGGAACTGGATTAATGATCTGTCATCACAATTTAGCCACATTCACCGCTGACCTTTCACAGAGAGGATGCTCTTGATAAATGTAGTTCATTACCCAGTTCTGACATGAAAACAGAATGGCACTCTGTGTTTCTTGGCAGGCTGATCAATATTTTATCTGCCAAAGCATGTAGAAGTGCTAAACAGCAGGAATTACGTACCCGCTGCAAAACAGAGCAAGGAACTGCGTTGCTGGGAGTGAGCAGAGCATGTAAATGTGACAGTTATTGGCCACGCTTCAGCAGTTGGACCTTAATACGCTGAATTTTCCTTTTACTTTTCTTCTCTTACTGTTTTTCTTTGCCTATCTGTCTGGTTTGTTGGGGTTTTGTTTGTTTGTTTTGTTTTTTTTTTTCTTCAAACAGTGCCAGGCTTTGCTGGTGTTCATAGTGCTGTAAATGGGTAAAAAGGACTTGTTTCTTCAGAGATTTCCCGCGATGTGGAGGGGGGGAATCACGGGCTTCCCTGGCCAGGGGTCTTCTGCCCCGATTCCTCGCTTTTGGCTGCATCCTGCATCACGTGACCGTGGTCACTGCAGGAGTAGGACTTGGGAATGGAGAGGCTGCTTTGGAGGAGATGTTTAATGGTCTGTTTCTACAAAAAAAAAAAAATGCCAGAAATCTATCTTTTGAGTGTGGCAAGTATATTGAAGTTTTATCCAAAGAGCACAGGAGGGAGCTGCACCTTGTGTGAGGGTTTTTATTCTGAGGGCTACAAAGTGGGATGCAGAGCTCCCAGGAGGGATACATCCAGCAGCAGGATGGGAACAAAGGTGGCTCTGCCCAGAGCGTCCTACCGTGGGACAAAAACCATGCAGCATTTCCTGGGGATGGCTGGTTTGTTGTACAAAGCATTGCCATCGAATCAGGTTTGTGTTGAATGAAGTGATACAGACTGTCTTGTAATGGTGAAGGTAGCCTGTTGTTGTTATTTAATTCCGAAGGTGGAATCCAAAGATGATGGTACTATATGTTATTATAAAAGTTTACGTTAAAAAAGCCCCCTATGATGATTGGCATTTTAGTTTTGATGTTGAATACCTACCTTATCTCTCCTCTTCTTCCGGAGTCAGCAGAATAAAGCATACTGGGGTCATGGTTAGGCATGGAAAAGGAATATGTGTGAGTTTTTGTTTTCTAATCAGACCTCGTATAAAGTTGCGGAGAAAGATGGTCAAGTAAGTGGAGAACTAGTTTAGGGCATAGAAGACAGAATAGTGGGAAAGGGAAGATATCCCTCGAAACTCACCTCAGAAGAGCATGCTGGTTGGGAGACCCACCTCCAAGCAAACTGTCTCTGGGAAAGACAAAACTCGTCTGAGCTGGTCACAGTTGCGAACAGAAGCCAAGTCCCTGACACGGAAACCAAGCTGAGCGACATCCGTTAATGCGACCTACCAACGGGAGCAGTCTGGGATGAGACAAACCGCTAATGATGTGCTTGTGTCGCATAGGAGACTGCTGGGGGCACTTGGCAAAGCAGAGACGAGAGTGGGGATGAGTGAAGAGGGCACACAGATGTTTGTTCTGCAGCGCTTTTTGTTTAACAGCTGTGGTTGTAATCCTGGAAAGAACAGCAAACACACAAGAGGTGGCAGTGCTGCCAGAAACCTAAAGAGACGGTGTTTAGTGGTAAAGCTGGTGGGTCGCAGTTAGGATGTAAGAAGATTACCAGTGTCATCAACAGCAGGAGAGGGGTGGATGGGAAGGAGAGAAAATACAGAGCTGTCCTTTGCAAGACCTATACAGCCAGCTCTGAGGAGGGACTGTGAGCAGTCTGCGTAGGGAAGACAGGTTAAAAGATGAAATAATAGTGCCTAGAAAAGGAGGGGAAGGATCTTTGCTACAGGAGAGCCTCGCTGTCCTTGGCGTTGACTTACCAAACGATGTCCATGTGTCTCCTCCCTTCCTTGGCAGAGGAGCAATGTGTGTGTGCCTCCAGCATCTGCATCTGGCCACTGCAGTACCTTCAGGTTGTGGCTGAAATGGCATCAGGGTCCAGGTCACATAGCAAGACATCAGCTCAGACATCCCAAGCATTGGATGGTTTTGGAACTAACACTTTGGCCAGTCATGGTTTCAGGTCAAACAGAGTATTTCCTTTGACATGGAGTGGTTTTACTGCTGTTCTTCCGCTACAGTGAGATTAAATATTTATAAATTATACATAGATGTTTATATGCACATATGCATATATATAATTACAGTTTCAGTGCGTTGTCCTGTCAATCTTTTAGTTCAGCCAAAGAAGCACAAATTATCAGTCTCTCACCCCCGGGACAGAACTGCTATTGCCTTTACTCGTCACTTTGCATGTCGAGCGCTGCTGAGCAGCTCTACACTGCTGTGCTCTGAAGCGACTGCTTGTGCGTCACTGCAGCCCTCAGATGTCTCAGATGTCAGGGGAAAATATTCAGAGGTGCCAGACCTGCAGAGTCTGTCGCATTCTCACTGTGGAGAGATGCCGAGGGATCCACTTCCAGCAGAGCCGGAGAGTGTCGTTTTCTCCAGAGGGGGGTGAAGGTAATGAGGTTTTTGGAGCAGTTTTAACAGAGGCCAAGAGCACCTTCTGACCTTCCGACTGTGCCGTGTGTTAACGGCATGTAAAACTGGACTGATTTTTTAAATAGAAGACATAATAGTCTCATTGCCGTTTTTCTTTGCTGTCCATGCAGTGGAATGGCGTTGTCCTGGCACATAGGATGGGGCTCTGCTGGGTAGATGGCCCCTGACCCTGCACGCAGCAGTGGCGTGGTGAGGGAACAAAGTGATGAGTTTATAGCGGGGTTTGGGAATTGCTGCCAGAGGCTGCCACTGGCTCTGTCCTTCTGAGGCTTCCTTTGTTTCACTCTTTGTGCTCATCACTTCTTGACGCAGGTTGCCCAGAGAGGTGGTGGATGCCCCCATCCCTGGAAACATTCCAGGCCAGGTTGGCCGGGGCTCTGAGCAACCTGATCTGGTTGGAGATGTCCCTGCTCCTTGCAGGGGGGTTGGACTGGGTGGGCTTTAATGCCCCTTTCCCACCCAAACCATTCTGTGGTTCCATGATTTGCCTGGAGGCTGCAGCACAGCTGTGACCCTCTGAAGGTCCCAAAATGAGCACACCTACTTTGGGCTGTCTTAGATCCCAGAGGAGTGTGTACTTTTTTGAGAAGAGCAGTTTTGTGGTGGCTTTGTTTGCAGAGCATGGAAAAATTGCAGGGAGTTATGATGCAGTGAAAGGAAATTGCTGTCTCTGCTCACACTACGCAATGCATTTGATAGCTTGGGTGCATCACCAGTGGGTCCCATGCCTGCAGGAAGAGAGGTGTGACATTTGGATTCAAGCATTCACTCCTTGCTCACATTGCATACATTTTGCCATTGCCTTGAGACAGAATTCATACTGGAAATTCTATTTAAACATGAGGTTGTGCCGGGTTTTGGCGGAGGCTCCGGTGTTCAAGGAACTGTCACACCCAGTCAATCCTCTAGGCAGGTTGTTGGGATCAGACTGGTGCCAGGGATAGCTGGTAGCCAGAGATTGTGTTGATATAAGCTTAATAAAGTGAGAAGGGCTATTAGAATCATAACATCATAGATTCTAGAGCTGCTTTGGCACGTGCTACTGGCAAAAGTTGATAGGAGGAAGAAATGAAGTCAAAAGGGCTAAGGGGAGCTGTCGGGGTGAGCAGATCTGGTGGCAGCGATGCACATGCAGACCCTGGCATGGGGAGGTCCCCCCACCACGAAGGGGGGTCAGCCCACCTGGGTGTCACCACACGGCTTCCCTGAGCTGTGCTTCTGCTTGTGAATGGAGACCACAAAGCAGAAGTGGAAGCAAATTATATAGATTTCCCTGTCTTCATTAGCCTTAGATACATCTCTGGGATTAAGAAGTGACTGAAGAGAAAGGAAAACGGCACAAAAGAAGCCATTATTGCAGTAGCTAAAATGGTATTTACCCCAAGATTGCAAAATTGCTTGATTACACTGGATGCGGCAATCAATTTTTCTCTTAAATAAGCACGTGATTGGAAGAAAGAAATTTCTTCATGCTGCATTCACAATAGCTGTCAAATGACATGGTTGGGGAAAATAAAAGCAGAAATAATAAACAAGACTAACAGAGCTGAGTAGCCTTGATTTTTCCATAAAATGAGAGCGATCCCATGTGGGACCAGGAACTCTTTGGAGGTTGTTTAGAGAGAAGGATATAAAATATGCAGCTGCTCAATATCTCTGAGCAGTGAGAAACTCAAAACTAGAAGGGTTTGAGTTCAGGGTGGAAAATAAGCCTTGTCTTGCAGTTACTGCTCACGTAGCAGCAGGGCACTGACCTGGCTGTTGAACGCATGTCCAGCCTCTGTGTCCTCTCTCCCCTTCTCAAGTCATGGTGCTTTTGAAGTAGTGAGCGCAAAATATGAAGGGTGGAAGAAAAAAATCTTGACAGTAGATGGGTTTGCTATTAGAGAAATGCCTCCCACCTGGAATTTTAATTGGATTTCAGTTGGAGTGAGACCAGAGGACCAGAAATGGTGCAGCTCAGCAAGAAAAGGATAGAGATGCTTGTTGTCAGTGTGCCAGAATCTTCTGTCTAGAAGGGTATTGTCCCTTGAACTAAAGTGAGACCACGTTCTCTTAGATTTAATCCAACAGGATCAGTGATGGGACTTAAAAAGTTGTTTAGAAACCACTATTATAGAGAATAAGGGTATGTACATTGTAGGGAAAATACGTTGCAGAGGAAGGGGTATCTAACGGGAAAGCTGAATGCGTCGATACTGTTGGTGGGTGATGTTGATGCCCACACAGGATGGGACAGCTGGAGCGTGAAGGTGCTGCAGGGTCCCCTCCAAGGCAGAGCCAGCCACGTTCCTGCAAGGCACCAGCCGCTGCAGTTTGCACTGAAGCAAATGGATCAGGACAAAACCAGACAGTCGCCATTCTTCGTTCTGCCGAACTCTGCCAGACAGCGGTGGAGCAGAAAAGGGCTGTAACGGTCTTCTACCACTTCGGGCATGTGGATGTGTTTCTCCTCTGAGAGGATTCCCTTAAGTCAGAGCAAGGTGTTCCCCGGAGAAGCGCTACGGGAGAGCTGGGTGCTGCGAGCACAGCGGGAGCTCCCAGGGTGCTGAGGGTTGAATGTGATTCCCCCAGCCGAGCTGGTGTCACTACAGAGCGAGTGGTTTGGGGGCTTGAGGTGATAATAACCTTTTCCCCTTCCAGGGGCTGAGGAAAGCCTTTATGTCGGTCTGCAGTGGGGTGATGTGCGCAGGCACCAGGGGCTCCCCACGCTCCTCACTGTACTCCCTCCAGCTGTCTCACCACCTTGGGCTGCCTTTAAGGATTTCTTAAGATCAGCCCAACGTTTGGCACAAGGTGACACTCGGGGATGCCGTTTGTTTATGTCTGTGGTACTTTCTAAACATCGGTCCCCCTAGGTTCCTTTTTTACTTTATTGTCACGGGAGAGATGCATTTATTTTATCTTTAGAAAAACGTAAAACTGATTTAATATGGATGGGGATTACGAAGCTGAGTGCAGAAGTCTGTAACTCAAGTCCCGTAATCTGGAAGGTAATGTGCTGGAGAGCATCCTTGACGGCAGGATTTAGAAAACCTGCCAGCTATTACAAAAGGCAATGACTGCAGGAGCTCCTCAAGCGCAGAGTGAGAGGTGCTGTGTATGCAGGCAGCCTGTTTTCGACCATGCCTTATTTTTCCCTTTAGGAGCTGAGTCCTCTAAAAAGATCAAGGCAAATGTACATCACCCAGTAACGTGGTCTTATCTTTCAGGTGACACATGTACGATGGCAGACTACAGCCGACTCAAAAGCATCCTTCTGGACCTGCAGGCTCATCGGCAGAGCCCGGCGAGCATCCCGGCCGAGGACAGAGCATCCCAGAAGCGTGTTTTAGTTGAAGAGATGTTTAAGCACTTGGATATAAACAGCGACGGGCATCTCAGCAGCTCTGAACTGGCTCAGGTGGGTTTATTGTTCAACGAAAATGGAATTATGAAGTGGATTGCATTTCTCATTCAAAGTGTGAATTGAATGTAACGCAGCAGCGCTCTTGTGAGAGCAGTCGTTTGTAACTGTCCGGCCGGCAGCAGGGAGAGGAGGAAAATCTCAGGCAGCCTATGAGTCTCTCTGCATCTCTGGGGAGAGAACGTTTTCTCAAACATTTGAAGTTCCTCTACAAACAAAAAACATGGCAGCTTTCCAGCTCCATCCATGCTCCTGAAAATAGATCATAGAATCGTAGAGTAGCGTTAGATGCTAATCCTTACCGCTAACTGTCGTCTTCTGAGGTATTTCCAGCTAGCCGGCTTGGGTAGAGCTCATTTGGAATTTTTAGATCCATCAAGTTAGGCAGAAATCTCTTAATTCTTCCTCCCTCCCTTCTGGACCATGCATTATCAGGTAGTAACGTGACAGCAAAGTTGGAATATTTGTAATTTTTTTATTTTCCTAAAATGCCTAGGCAGATGCTGAAATGTTGATTAGCAGAACCTAACGATAGAAAAGGTGAGAGCTTGAAAAAACCCTGTTATTTCTAATTATGGGCACGCTGTGCTGTTGGAATTCCTCTAATTGGTGAAGTGCACTGCACTCGCAGCGCAGGCACAGGAGCCGATTACTCCGTCTCCTGAGCTTGCTCTTCGCACGTGCAGACCTGAGAAAACAGCCCTGTAAATATGAGAGAGTGCATGATGCCAGGTGTGGGAAGATCTTGCCTTTTCCATTTCATTGTGCCATCCATGAGAAGAATTAGAAGCAAACGCCTTTTCCGCGCCTTTTGGAAGCCAGTGCCTGCCCAGGACCTCTTCCAGTTCCCAAAGCTGGCACTTCACCCTGGGCTCATCTGCGCTCAGGCTTCCCAGCGAACGTGAAGTGCGTTGCAGTTCCAGCCTGGAAATGCAAGCTGGGAGCACGCAGGAGGACAGACACAAGCTCTCCCCTCCTGTGTAGGACAGTTAGCGGTGAATTTTAATCCTCGGGCTGTTGACATGATGCATGATCCTTTCTGCACAATGCAAAGTGTCAGCGAAAATTCCCTTAGATCTCAGAGCTATGAATTTATACAATACTTCATCTAAATGTGATTATTTTTTTATAAAGATGTTGTAGGTATAAGAAAACACTCTTAGCTGAATGCAAAGACAGCTTTTGCATAGTGACATCTAAGTGTCTCTTCTACTCTCCAATTTTTTTCCCCATTTTACATGAAACTTGTTCTGTCAGGATATTAAAACTCAACTCGTGTGGAAGTAAAGGTTTTTCAGCTTGCAAGCCGTTACCATTAGGAGGAAGCAATGACCTGCATTTTCAAGGAGCAGGATTCAGGGCTTTAAGTCTGCCGCAAAGTTACTACGGGCTCCCTTTGCAGATGTGCTTGGAGCCCGGGTCTCTCTCGCAAGAGATAATGGCTTTAATTGTTCTCACTGTTATCAAAATTGGTGCTTGCACATCTGGAACCGATTTCCATTTGATGGACCGGAATACGTTCATCCCTCGGGGATGATCCCTTCCACCCAGACATCCTCCACAAAGGCTTGCTGCCAGCATTGCTTAGTTGACAGCGTGATCACTTCTCGAAAGACAAAATAATGCTGGTTAATGCAGGATGTAGATAAGCCGTAAATACTTTTCCTCCTGAGCTGAGTGGCACGGATCACAAGCTCCTTGGTGGGAGCGTTCTGAAGTCGCGGCCGAGCTGAGGACACATCTGCCAGCAGCTCAGGGGCTCTCACAGCGGCAGGATTCACAGCTTATGTGTAGCATCTCAATTCTTTATTTTTCTTGTTAGCTCTAACAACAAGTGATTTTCATGTGCTCTTACGTGACCATCTTATTCACCCATTTTTCAAGGGATTTTTTTTTTAGGTAATGAGCAATTTTTAATTTTCCATGTTATAGTCTTCGCAGAACTTTTCTTGCCTCGTTAGGTAGGTTAGAGATTGATTTGCCTTGGCTCTTTAATTTGAAGCTCTCTGCAACTTCAAAATTCCCCCAAAGATGGGCATTTCATTGCCCAGGGGTAGAGGCAGCTGAAATGAACATGGTGCGGTGGGATCTCATTCTCTCTGGCTGCTGGAAGAGCTTCTGCTGTGCATTTCCTTTGTTTTATTTAAAAGGAAAATAGTCTCCTGAGTGCTATAACCTTGTCTGCAAGGAAAAACTCAAGGCAGGTAATGTACACTGCTGCAGAAAAAAAAAGTTGTTTTTAAGACCTGAAGGGGGATCTTTAGGAGGCTTATTGCAGAGGGATTCACCCCAAAGGAGAAATGGGATGCAGAGTCCCTCCGGAGAGGACAATCCTGCATCAGGGCAGTGCCTAGCACCAGGAGATGGCGAGGATCTTTGTCCTCTTGTTTGTTCTCCACAACAGAATTACTTTGAGCAAAAAGATGGCAGCAGATGGTCCATCCCCCTGCAGAGCTGCGTTTCCTCCTGGCAGACCCTATCAAATAGTTTCCCCCCAGACCCAACGTTGTGAAATGCCCATGTAGTTTTGCAGCCATGGGTAGGCAGAGCTATTAACAACGGTGGTAATTGGAATGTTATTTCTATTTTAAAATTTAATATATTTTAAAGTTAGATTCATAAACATACTGGATTTTTTGCAGCTGAAGTGTTTTGTGTTGGGTTTTTTTTTCCTGACGTTAAATCAAAAGAACTAGTAAAAATTTGTCAGTCTTACAAAAAGTTAATCAATTTTCAATACAAAGGTAGACAAAGGGAAATTTCCCTCTTCAGAAGATTGATCTTGGAAGTTATGGTTGATCTCACTTTTATTGAACATTTTTACTTGCTAGGTGAAGGGTCATTTTTTTAGCATTATTACTTGAAATTGCTTCAATATAATGGGCCAAGACTAGAATAGTAAATAAAAGAGTCCCTGGACTACAGCAAAAAGCCTTCCTGCCCGAAGATGCAACATTTCAGCAGTTTTCTTCACATTCTCCAATACATTCAGAGAACCCAACATTTTCATTATTCTTAGGTCTGATTCTGGCTATTTGCTAACTTGGATGTACAACTTGTAAAAGCTCTCTTCATTTTTAATGCGAAATGTGTGAAATATTTAGAATACTTAAGAAAAAAAACTGTCAGGGGCTGGAAAAACACATTAGTGTTGAATACACCACCTGCTCTTGCACATTCTAGTCCTAAAACAAGGAATACAATTTTGTCCTTGCCTACAGAGGAAAAGCAGACTTTCTTTTTTCCTTGTTGAATATTTATTTTTCAATACATTTGCAAAATGTAAATGTGTTTCTGTTGCTGCTGCTGAAGGAAGAGTTCTCACCCTCACCAGTTCATGGCCCATGAAGCACTGCAGGAATGAGAATATCAGTTGTATCTTGATACCACGCAAATATGTAACGATAGAGACGATATCTATATATCTCCTCAAAGGTCATTTAATGGAAAATCCACTGGGTGAGCCAGGGCAACATTACATTATATGTAAGATTACCTGTTCTCTTTGCTACAGCTAATGAAGAAGGAGGACCTGGAAGATGATTTATTGGATTGTACGCTAGAAGACCTTCTCCGGTTTGATGATTACAACAATGACGGCCGCTTAACCCTGCAGGAGCTCTATACAGCTTTCCGTGAGTCCCAGTGCTTTTTTCTGTCTGGATGTTGAAAGCATGTGAATATCTGTGATGGTAATGTTGTCTTCTCAGACATGGTCAGCAAAGATAATAGCTTTTTGTATTTAATGCCATGAAAATATTGTGGAAGGCTTGCTCCAAAGGACAAGCATGAACTAGGAGGTTGGTAAAAGTGTGTGTGGCTTCTTGTTTTCTTGTGTATTTTGTTGTGCTTCTTGTCGATGGCAATGGAGAGACATCGGTGAGCTGGCCAGGTCTGTAGACCTGAGGATGTGGTTTCTGAGTTAGCAAGAGGAAAGAGGGTTAAAATCTGTCCAAATGTCCTGTGGTAATGTGAGTTAGTTTGCTGTGGGGAAGGTTTTTCACTGAATACTCTGCCTGGGAATGATGTTTTGTGCCTTTCGTTTCCATGTCAGTAAGTGGATTGTGGTGTGTGATCTTGATATGTATCTTGG
Organism: Tetrax tetrax; assembly: GCA_009806455.1. Classification (NCBI taxonomy): domain Eukaryota; kingdom Metazoa; phylum Chordata; class Aves; order Otidiformes; family Otididae; genus Tetrax; species Tetrax tetrax. The sequence continues at coordinate 135,511 of WHYT01016385.1, forward strand.
CATCGTCTGCAAGCATCCCTAGATCACTGAGCTACTTAGTGTGAAAAAAATAAGCACTTGTGTTACCCCATTTATTTCATAACTTTATGTTCATGCTTTAAGTTAAGCATTTGTTGAAGTCCTTCTCTGGAAAAGGCCCACATTGTCTCCTTCACCTGGATGATAATAAGTTTTATTGATGCCTGTCCCTTTGGGATGCTAAAAAAGAAAGATAGAAAATGATGGGGGGTTTATAACAGTCAGGATAGTGAGCTACAGAAGTACTTGTATGTGGTTCATCAAAGATGTTGTTCATACTCTTTAAACAAAACCAGGATTCAGCCATTGAACTGTTGAGCGCAGGCAAAAGGCCGATAACAAGCTGGATGCCTCGTGAGCTGGATTCTCAATCTTTGTGTATGGCGTTTTAAAGACAAGGTAATTTCAGTACCTCTTGATTGCACTTTCTAAACCAGGGGAACCTGCTCCAGTGCCTGTTCAGTGGGAAGAGGCTGATGTGCATGAGAGTCATCATGTGCCCCCCACTGGCACATTCCTCATTGATGCTCTTTGGCGAGCGACGATGCTAATACTCTGTTTCTGCCAAATATCCTATTTTCCAAAGAGAGTAGTTTCTGTTTTCTTAACTTCTCGCTTTTCATTAAAAAAAAAAAACAAACAGGCAGTTTGGGTAATAATTTTTCAACTGCTTTATGATTAGCCCCAGTCGTCACCTTGGACCTGTTTGAACCGCATGTGTATTTAATTCAACAGAGCACACTCACACCAGCAGATAGACAGTAAAACATAAAACCTCATACATTAAGAAGGCCATAAAGTGAATTAACCCAGCTATAAAGTCTTGACATGCAGTTATTTGGGAGCGTATTTGGATCAATGGGTTCTCAAAGTCACAGCAACTCGAATCTAAATTTAAAGAGTCATATGTATGAGTTTTTGGTTCTGTGAATTTTAACTAGGCAGTGGAAATAAGGGAAGTACAAAATATTAGCCAATGAGCAGAGATAGTAATCAATAAACTGCAAAAATATTGTAACAAAACTCAAGACATAACAATGAGTGTCTATCAGAAGGATTTTCTATGTGAAGAGAATAATTCTCTATCTGAAGCTGAAAATCAGACTTACTCTCCATTTTCAATTTTCCCAGAATCTCCGCTTTTGTAAAAAGCAGTTAATGGCTCATCGGTTTTTAATTTAAAAACAAAGTTTATTGCTTGCAACTTTAAAAGTTTTGGGGACTCTATAAGTGAACTTTAGTGCTTGGGGAGGTAGATCTTTTTCCTTTATTACACAATGCAGGAAAAACATCTCAAAAATAGTTCAAATGTTTGTCTTAAGCACACGCTTTGGTTCACAGTCCTTTAAGTGTTTATTAAATTTGTGCTTCAGTATGAGCCAGAATTTGGCTTGCAGCAGTAGTTTAAAGGTACAGCATCCTGCACATTTTTCGTATTTGTGGCTCATGAAGGGTGATCCTTTTGTTGCTCGAAATTCACTTAAGTCGCTCATTTTTACGTGCTGGCAGCAGGCTGCAGGGGTGGCTGCTCACCAAGCCAAGGAACCATAATTACCAGAATTCAGTGACATCAGAAAGTCTCAATCTAATTTATCCTCTCAAAGGCTCTGTTACATCTGTTTCGGTGCACCGTGCTCTGGTATAGCGTCACAGTGTTGGAAGGGTTTGAAGATGACCGTGATAATGTGAAGAGCTTTCCAATTTGTCATTCTTGTGCTGCCTTAGAAGTTGCATTTCATTTTAAAGAGTCTCATGACATTTCTGTAACTTACAAAGCCACAAAATGGTTTATTTCTCTGTGTTTCTCTTGCTTTCTCTTGACCCATCGTCTCTCTCCAAGACCCACGGGGATTCAAAGGATGTTTTTGATCCCCATTCATGTTGATCAGCTGTAAATGAATGAGAAGTGCATGGGTGAGAAGAATCCAGTCTCTTACCTTTTTTGAAATGTGGCTTCACCCTTCCAAGCACTACATCTAATAGGTGCTATTTTTAATAATGATTTCTAGTCATGCTAATCATTTGCATACACTTCTTAATGCACAGGTTTGGATTATGGACAGAAGTAGTGGCTCTCCTACTAACCCCGTCATCTTTCTTCAGATTTTCTGGATGTTATTTTGTTCCTGAATCCCGAGAATACACATTTTAGGACTTTGCTTACATGTATGGGGATGATTAGAAATAAGCATCACTTTTCTAATTGCCTTAATCATAGATAAGTAATATGTGAGATGGATTAAATGCTCTCCTGGCAGCTCTTGCAAGAAAAACTTGTAGGTATCTTCTAATTTCTCATTAATAAATTTTATTAGAAAAGCAGGCTCAGGACCATAATTTTAAAAAAATAATCATTTTTAATATGATGATCTTGAGATTTTAACATTACAAAATTAGAGTACTAGCAAGTATGTGTGTCTGTTGTCTTTTCTTTATATTGTCACAAAGATTCAGTAAATGAGTAATAAAGGAAAGGCTTAGTTGTCATAAGAGCTAAAGCAGAGTGTGCATCTAATTAATCAGGATGGAGAACTGGCAAGCACATCACCCAGCTGAGTCATACTTTAAATATGCTCAGACGAGTGATTTTTGGATATAACTTCTGGAACCATATCTGACTGGAGGTCATTAGAATTAGGCATGTCACTTTTGGCATTCCTGTTGTCTTCCCTAATGGGAAAGTAGCAGGTTGGCAGATGTGAAAGCCTAGCTGAAGGAAAAAAAATCAATGTAATCTTCTAGATCTATATTATCATCAATGTGGACAGGTCAATTTGTAATACAAATATGTCGGAGTGAGGGAAAACATGCATTCCATCAAAATAGCTTTATCCTGTCAACATTGTTTAGCTAATAAGAAGTTATTAACCCCACCATAAAATCCTCTTAAATTCTAGCTCATTGCCAATTACAGCGCTCTCCTAACCAGCATCCCCTTCTCACAGCTTGCCGTTGCATTTCGTTACATTTCTGAAAGCACAGAAAAGGCCTTTTGCAAGCATCTTCGCTACCTGACCGCAGCGCTTCCCAGGAGGTCACGCTGGGCTTGGAAAGCTTTTTGACTGAGGTTGCATAAAAGACCAGGCGTATTTCACTAGGTTACGTTAGAAATTATACCCCAAGATCATTTCCCTGTCTCGGCGCTGTCGTGTCTCACCGAGGTCACCTTGCGTGCCCTGTGCTTTCCGGCGCGGTTCTTGAAGGCTGCTGCATCACACGGTTTCTCATGGCTCTGCAGTGACATTTTGAGGTCCTTGGTGTCATATCTGGACCAAAAAAAACCAACCCTGCAAAGGCAGTTTGAAAGAAAAATACTGAATTCTTATTTTTCAGTCCAGTCGTTATTTACTAAGCATTTATGCATGTATATTGCATGTAGGCAGAAAATGGCTGTTTCTCTGAGATGAGAGATACGTTATCGTCTCTGGATATGTCATTACCTAAATAACACAGATATTGTTTAGAAAGAGCTTATTTCTTGCAGGAATGAATGGAGAAGAGGCTGCAGGATCAGTGTGCTCTTCTCTTAAACTTCCTTTTATAATGCTGTTCGAACTCTTTAAAAGGACTTCACTTTCTTCCCCGATTCTGTTTTAGTTCTTATTTTCCTTTTTTACCTGTCCTTAATATTTATCAAAAAAAAAAAAAAAGAAAGATGCAGAATTATGAAAATTGGACATAAATGCTTGTGGTGGGAGGTCAGGGATATGCTGGGTAACAGCCGGGGAGGGCGGATG
>WHYT01016385.1:146874-172397 GCA_009806455.1 Tetrax tetrax
AAAAAAAAAAAAAAAAAAACAAACCCGCAAAGGCAGTTTGAAAGAAAAATACTGAATTGTTATTTCTCAGTCCAGTCATTATTTCCTAAGCATTTATGCATGTATATTGCATGTAGGCAGAAAATGGCTGTTTCTCTGAGATGAGAGATACGTTATCGTCTCTGGATATGTCGTTACCTAAATAACACAGATATTGTTTAGAAAGAGCTTATTTCTTGCAGGAATGAATGGAGAAGAGGCTGCAGGATCAGTGTGCTCTTCTCTTAAACTTCCTTTTATAATGCTGTTCAAACTCTTTAAAAGGACTTCACTTTCTTCCCCGATTCTGTTTTAGTTCTTATTTTCCTTTTTTACCTGTCCTTAATATTTATCAAAAAAAAAAAAGAAAGATGCAGAATTATGAAAATTGGACATAAATGCTTGTGGTGGGAGGTCAGGGATATGCTGGGTAACAGCCGGGGAGGGCGGATGGTACCAGCCTACAGCATTGACCTGTGTCCTGGAGCTTTCCCAGCACTGGGGGCTGGGAAACCAGAGAGAAAGGGTGAAAAAATGAATTGGAAGCTTGGGTTGGGCATGGGTGTTGGGTAAATCACTGCCAATGCAGAGAAGAGGCAGTGAAGGGTGTTGGACTGGCTCCAGATTTGCTGCAGTGATCCTAAAATCTCCAGTAGAGAGTACTGCGTAATGTAGAGGAGCGAGCCGTCCGTCCCTGATCCCTCCAGGCATCCTCCGGAGGCTCATTAGAAGTGCAGAGTATAAAACAGATTTATTTCTGAGATGTACATGTTTCTGATTTGCTGGAAACTACTTCAGGACAGAGCTTTGTAGTTGTCCCAAATGTGTAGAGATTGAGGCATACTGGGGAAAAGCCGAGCTCTTCCTTGAGGAAGAGGGAACGAAACCTAAAACGGGGCTGTTGGGTCCAGTGGGAGAGGGAGTTTTTGAGTAAGCAAGAAAGCTTTCAGAAGTGTAACTAATTTTGATAGATGTCTCATCTAAAAGAAGGTGAGAAATAAATTTTATGTGGGGAAATTAATACCCATATTTGGAAAAATATGTCCATAAGATATGTACTTGATGTACACCTAACGAGCCCACTGTTCCAGCAAAAATTGCTGTAAATTCCATGTTCAGATGAAGTGTTTACTCACAGCTCTACAAAGCCATTCTCCTCGATGGCACGGCACGTACAGTTGGCTATTTGTTACTGCTACCTTCCAGCTAGATTGGTCAAGCCCAGTTAATTATATTGGACAACTATATTGTGAGATAAAAATGTTTTGCTTGAGGTGTTCTCTTAAGCAATGTTGTAGCAACAGTTATCTACAGGATCAAATCATAATCCTAAAATATTGACAATTGACAATGCGCCATGCTTTGCCTCTTCAGCTGTAATCTCCCTGGTATGCGATTTTTCTTTCATGTTGCTGCAGATATTGGTACAAACTTGGAAATAATTCATTAGCTTACCAACATTGATTTGCTTCTCCTGTGAGCGATGTGATATCTCAACTTCAAACACGCCTTCGCAAGCAGGGGAGCGCTGGCCTCTCCTTTTGGTTTGAGGCGATGTTAGAGGTGATGTGAACTGCTCGGGAAAGAAATGAGGTTTCCATCAGTTGGTCAAAGCAACCCATTCCTGCTTGCCTTGAGGAATGATGTGGAGCTGTGTTACTGAGAAGAAAGGAAACTTCCTGGGCGTTTTCTGGAATGATAATTTAGTAGTGCAATCTCATAGGAAAAAAAAAAAAAACAACCAAAACTGAAAGTTAAAAATCAAGCAAAAAGGAGAAGTTTAAAACTATTTAGCTCAGTTTCTGTAGCTGGTGCAGACTGGCTGAGCAGGGATGACAGGGAAAAAACAACAAACACTTGAGTCACCGCAACAGCATTTAGTAACCAGCGTTTCCGCAGCCAAGACGTCATCTTGCTTTGGGTTTTTGGGCTTTATTAGGACCAAGCCGGCAGTGGTGTGCTGTAGGTAGACACGGCAGCTGAGCAAAGTGGAAATTCAGAAAGCAGTGCTCAGGGACTCTCCTTCCATGGGCAAGCCAACACAGGGCTGAGCTCCAGGCATGCGCTTGAGGTTGTTGATGCCTTTGATCAGCTCTCGGGGTCTCCCTGCTCAATATGTCTTGACTTTCTAGATCATCTTCAGAAGCACCTAGCTCCTTGCCCTACTCATAAATGGAGTGTGAGATGCCTGGCTTTAGCACTAGGAATGATCCTGTTGCAGCTGGAAATGTAATTTTTGACTGGTAGGATGCCTCAGCTGGAGATACCTAAGTGAATCCATCCTTACTCTGTTTTAATGGTCAGCGAATTTCTGAATGTGGCAAACTTTCTTGCTTTGATTTTCTTTCTTTTTTTCCCTCCTCCCTTGCTACCAAAGAAATGCATTCTGCAAAGAAGGTGATTTATTTTTCGCTCTCTTTTAAAGTCATTCTAATTGTGAATTAGAGCTGAATCTGAGCTTCAGGTCTGAAATATATCACTGTGCTCCAGCAAAGTGCCCTATATTGTTTGCAGTTCCACAAAACATCTGTTGGAGTCGGGTTTTGTTGTATATTCTCAATCATTTTGCCCCATTTTGAATGAAAGTAAAAGCCATTTTCTCAAAGGAAAAAAGCCACAGAATTAATTTGTAGCAAGAAAGACAAATTTATTCTAAGCAAAAATGCTTCAAATGCTAAAATATGATTCCAGAAAAAAAAAACTAAGAGTGCTCAGATCAGGAAAAAAAAATACGTTGCATGTGGATGCATCTTTAGTGGTGGAAAGAGGGACGTGGTTTTGCCTTAGGCCAAAAAGGGGAGTGTTTACGTCTTCAGATCGGAGTTCAGTTCATCTAATTTGCTGTTCGGTTTTGTGCTCTGCCTCGTTTGTACATTTTAGTGTTATTATTTGAATTTAAAGACACTCCTGAAATAAAATTGCTGTCCAGATTTTTTCATGAAAAGGCAGGGATAGCGTCTGACACTGGTTTTGCTGTTTCTGTCTGACATACCTGCATGCCAGAACCAGTGCATGCGAGTGTAAATGGCCAAACTCTACTATTTTCTCAAATATCTCTAATTTCAAATTATAGCATCTGCAAAATGTCAGCAGGCTTAATGTGTAATGACTGAATAACAGAAAATAAACTAATTACAAGTTGTTATTGGAAATCCATTGTCAACAAGTTGCAAAGAAAACCCCATAGACTACGATTTGCTGGTGATTTTTTAAATGCTTTTCAGGGCGCATTGATTTGTTAATCTTGGTTTTAAATGCAAGAATTTGCAATGTGGAGTAGTGCTTCAGAGGTGATGTAGTACAAACCGTATCAAATGTCTACACACGCTTTTGCAGGAGGTAGGGTATTTAAACATTTATAAGTACTTACAAGTGACTCACTGGCGCATAAAACCAGGCAAATACCATTTTTCAGAAAATTATTTGATCCATACCGGCAATGTTTACTGAAGCAATTTCATGTACACAAATAATAGTATTTTCAGTTGCTTGCAGACTCGAAATTACATCAGTGGACAGCAAATATAAATATTGGTGAGATCATAAAGTGGCTGACAGCTCTAGATATGCATGCGCGCCTTCAGATTACACAGGTAGAGACCTAAAAAGTATAATTTGCATTTTCTATGACCTGAGAGTGCGGAATTGCAGCTTTCCTAGGGCTTTGTTCTGGTCTTGCAAAAGCAGATGTCATTTCTGAAAATCATATTCAAACTTTCTGTGTTGCCTTTACTTTTTTTTTTTTTCCAGTCAAAGTCTGTCTTTCTGAGGAATTTGTGAAGCAAATGCGGCATAGTCATGAAGGGAAAATGTTTTTTTTTCACTGAAAATGTGGAAAATCATAGTTAAAATGTAAGATTTTACATTAAGGCAAAGATGTGATGTGGTAGCATCCTGGGCAGGCTTTCCTAGATCTTGCCTTACTACATACAGACTGGAACATCTTAGCTGCTGTTTTGCTCTTATTTCCTGTTTTCTCTACCTGTTTTTCCTAGTGAATGATTGCTAGAGCTATGTTTTTCTTTTGAAATCTGCCTTCATCTAAGGGAAACTGCTGCGGATGTTCTCTCTCTCTTTGCCCTTTCAGACATCTCGTCGATGCTTTGAGTTACTTCTAAATCTACGTGCTCTTCATCTTTTCTTTGACCAGTTGAGCAGATTCATAGCTTTTCAGACCAAAAATGTTCATTAATGTATCAAAATAAGTTTAACATCTGTTTCAGATGTATCTACTGCAGCTACCGCTCCTGATTGATGATGTACTTGTCTTGAGTAGCTCGTGGGGTGCATGGACACAGGTTACTAGCCAACCCAAAAAGCTCAGCACGTCGGTCCTGCCCTCCACTCCATCTCCATCGCTCTCTGGTGTCCGTAGTGTCAGCGTGGATTTCTGTGTTTGTTCCAGATCATGATGCAGATGTTCAACAGAATGCTTTTAGAGATCTGTCCGTCAGCCGGTTCTTAGTTCGTTTAGCATGTACTTTATTGATACTGTATAGCACTACTGAGCTGCAGTGCTAATTTTTTAATCAAAATGCCAGGGCAGCCATCAGAAAATTACCGAGTACAGTACATATCCCCAGTGCAGTGATACAATTTATGTAGAGCCACAGCTGAGATGTTTTTATTTCATGTTTTTCACAGGAGAAAATCTCCTTGACAAATCCAGGATGTCTAGATAGATGCTGAAAAAAAGAATAGCAGTAGGAAATTGAATAAGTTGAACTCAAAGGTTGGTTCTGCTTTAATACTTCCAAAAAAAAGATGCTAGTCTATAGAGAAAAGTAAAAAGCTTCAGAGGTGCTTCAGTGGCATCAGGATTTGAGGTGAAACTCCGCTGTTGCCAGTGTCTGTCTTTAGCACCATCATAAAAAAAAAAGCTCATTCTCAAGTTTCTTGATGATCAAAACTTCAGGAAGAACATCAAGAGCCATTGATAGAAATAAATAGCTCGGAGCTCCGGCCTGCCGTGCCTCCAAAGTGCTGCTTCTGCTGCAGCCTTTCCCTCTGCAGTGTATAAAATACATCTGCAGAATTTGTGTTTCTCTTTTTGCAAACAGATGCAGAACTCGTGCTTTAAGCCACACTTAGATCCTAAAACCATCACCACAGTCCGGGCGCTGGCCTCCCAGCAGTGTTATTAGAAACTTGCTGCTTAGAGAATTTGTGACCATGGTTTACCAACAAGAAAAAAAAATATTCTAAGTATATGCAGCTTTCTTCTTTTTATTTGTCATTCTGTTCGTCACACAAACCTGAATAATGTGTTAGGAAAGGTCATGAGTGCCCCCCGGATGCTGAAACACTTGGAGCGGTGTCCTGCTTCGTCACCGGCTGAATCCCGGAATCAGTCTGCGGCACCGTGCATCGCAGCCCCCAAAACCGCTGGAGTGGTGACGGGGGCAGAGAGGGGCAGAGGAGGGAGTGGGAATGCAGCAATTTCAAAGCAAAGCACAAAAAAAAAGGAGCAGGGGAAAAACAGAGAATAAGAATATCTTCACCTTGTGATTTCATAAGGTATACACACTTTTTAAATATGAAATTAAATGTGATAATCAAGAGCTTGAAAGACCAGGGTGACATTTAAAACACAATTTCAGGCTGTGTTTCGACATAAGCTGTGTTTCACAGGGTTTCCCACAGCCTGATTCCGTGTAGTTTCAGTGCAGGGCTCTGGTCTGATGGAGCTGCTGCTGAAATTGCTTTCAGGTGGAGACCGATTTTTGAAGTTTTTCCTGAAAGACGCTGCCCAGACTGACTCTTCCTGTGTTTTTGATCTCCTGTCTGGCTCTGTGACCCAATTCTCCGTGTCATTCATGTTTCATTTTAATTGTGGAGAAAATTCAGCTTTTGCCAGTGTTTGGCACTGCCACAAAGCAGAGTTGTCCATCATGTCATTGCATCGCGTCCTATTTGCTGAAACTGGACCTGCAGCCTGGATTGCTGTCCTGCTCTTCACCCATGGAAGAAAAAGAAAAGCCAAATTATTTGACCCTGATCTGGGAAAACCCAAGAGCTGTTGCCGGTCATGACACCGTATCAGCCACATTCAGGCGTGGCCTGCAGCAGGCCAACCCAGATTCATGAACAGACCAAACCAGGTGGAGCCAAAACTCTTTTCTGCCCTAAAAACCCAAACAAGAGCATGGCAGTCCTGACATCTGTAGCTGATATGAAAGCATCACAAGATAGGGTTTATATTTCTATAGGACCTAGAGGCAAAGTTGTTCCAGAAGCAGTGATAACATCTGGTTGCATTTGGTCCTTGCTGATATGAGAGGCTGTTGCCTTCAGTCTTTTCTCTTCAGAGGACTGCGGTTTATTGTTGCAACAAAAAGAACTCCATGCCAGATTCTCCTGCAGAAAACAGCATAAAAGTCTGCACTGTCCATCTTCGGTTTGTGGAGCACTGTGGTAGCCACCCAAATTATCTCCAGCCCCTGAGACAAACCCATATGGTAATTTATGGGCGTGAGAAGGTGTAAAATGGACACTTGCTCTGACTGTTTTAGACAGCACAGCTCCACTTTTTATTACTTTTAACACTAATTATTATTGGGGTTTTTTTTTTACCAGTAGTGTATGTTCAGTGCGATATGAGCCATGAAAAGTGCACATCTCTCCTAGGTAGACTTGTTTGGAGTTTGCTGTGAGGTGTAATGCATCCTCTGGCAGGGCCAATAGAGTTGTTTTGCTTTTAATGCAATTGACTAACCCCTCATCTGCTAAGATATGAGAGTATGTATGAGTCTAAATTTGTTGCAGGATTGCTATTATCCTCCTTATTCTGTTTTAAGGTGTATTTTTATGAACCCATTCACTCCAAGTCAGGCAAGAAATATTCATGGAAAGGCTCCAATATGCTAATTGGTATTTATTGAATACTTCAGTGTAATGTGATGAACGGGCACCGTGGATTGTAATGAATCCAGTGATGTCCAACAACTATAGCTGAATAAAAGATGAAAGTAGCTTATAATGGACATGGCATGCATTCATGTTGCAGGGCTACGTGGACTTCCACAGACTCAAACAGCTTTCACAGAGAATGGAAATGCAGTTTCTTTGCCAGACAGGAGTTTTGTGGCAATGGTGAGACACACTGATGCAGCAAAATTCAAGCCTGCGGGCGCTGGAGGGGCTGCTAACGCACGGGCTCCTCTGGAGAGCAGCACATCCCTCCAGCATTATCGGGCTCCCGCGGAGGAGAGGGACGCTTAGGAAATAAAAGAATTCCAGCTGCTGCCATCCAGGTCAGCACCGCAGGTGTTTCCTCCTCCTCTCTCCTTCCACATTTCCCTGGCCCTGCACCCTCGCTGGCTTGAATTTGGTGGAAGCAAGTGCATTGATGGGAGGGATTTGGCTCAGAAAAGAGTTTTCTCCTTTTTTAAGTAGAGTGAGAGCAACCCACTTACTCCTTTGATGCATTAGCACAGGTGGCCTCTTGAACGTAGTGCATTAAACAAATTACATGAACTGCAAATAACATGGTTTGTATTCTACCACATAAACAGGGCTTCAGCAGATAAAGAAACCGGTGGCAAAAAGCTGCTTTTCGGATTTAACTTTTCGAGCCCTGCAATGAGGCGCTAATACAATTATGTCAAAAGTGTGTTGAGCAGATAGAAGTAATGAACTGTTGGATTCCTTTTCTGTAAGAGCTCTTTAACAGGGGCCGTTGGGGAATAAAAGACTTTCCCTGCAAATAGGCATCATGTGTCCAAGGGCTTTAAAAAATAAATAAAAAAAAAGAGTGGCAGGTTAGCTTCATTCTTCTGGCTCCTGGGAGAAGACCAGCAGCTCCAAGTGATTGTTGATCAGCTTTCCTTTTGTTAAACATTAGGCAAGGGAAGACTTGGCAGGTGTAATTTCCTTTAAGAAAAAAAAAAGCAAGAGGGAAGAGAAAAAGAAAGCTGGGGGACTTGGTACCGTATCGTACAGAGCCATCACCTCAATCCTCCATGCAGTAACTCTCTAAGTTGCTGATCTTTCGTCAGGCTTTGCAAGCATTCTTCTGCCATGAAACAAAGTGCTTCAATAATGTTAACTGATCCACTAATTTCCTATAATAAAAGAAACTTTTGAGAAACCAACAGGGCTGGTGGCAAAGCAATTTCATTACGTGTCTCTTGTCAGCGCACTGGATAATTTACTCTGAGCATTAGATGAAAGTTGCTTGTAGAAGAGGCTGAAATATCTGATGAAGCAGTTATAATTCTTGTGGGGATGTTTGATTTCCTATCGTTATTGTTGCTATTGTTGTTGTTATTAGTTTTTGTGGACGATGCCCCGTAGGAGCTGCATGGAGAAGCCCAGCTAATTTCAAATTGGCTTCAAAAGTTGTTAGATGAAAACCATTTAAAGTCACTTGAAAAAACAGATTTGATTCAGTGTGGTGATGATTTTGCTGTGCTGAAGCGTTATTTCATTAGCAGATTGGGTTGTTTTGCTGTTGGGAGCTGAGGTGATGAGCCCCAGGTTACCCGAGGGCTGTGGTGCGAACCCAGCTGATGTGCCCAGCGCTCAGTCGCTAGCAAACCCAGTTAGTAACCAACTCTAAAATGTGTTATTTCTCGTAAATCTGTGTTATCAGATTTGTGTATGAAATACAAATTCTGCATACCCTGATGGTCTTTGCTTCTTCGAGGTTTAGGCTGGTATGACCTCTGGCTATCTTATTCCCCTCGCATACACCTGTCACTTTAATAATTTTTAAAAAGCTCATTTACTTTCGGTGGAATTGCTCATGTGTCACAGCACACCTATCTATAAACATTTACGGTCTCAGGTGCCAAGAAACCTCCTTTCGATCCATTTCTTCTGCCCACTCCATCAAATCTCCAAGACATCTTCCGTTGGGGCAGCCTGCCTCAGAAATGTATAAATAAACCAGTGACAGCCCTGGAGGGAAAACAGTGTGTGGAGTAACAGAAACTGCTATTTATTTATTTATTAAAAATCCCTCCCTGCCTGGAACGGGCTAATAAAGGACAATAACAAGGAGCCCATGTGCTGTAGCTCTGCCACTGCCTCCCCGGTTTGCAGGGATGCGGGAAGGTGTGTGCCGACACAGGCAGCTGGGACCCACCTTCCACCCTGGCCGTCACTTGGCTGGCTTTCTCTTCTCAATTAGCTCAGGTTTTTTTTCATACCTGTCTCTTTCTGCTCTGGTGGAAATAAAGGGAAAGGTTTTCAAACGAAGACACAAGAGGAACATGAACAATTCCCATTTTGGCAAATTAAGGGAATTCTAAACCTTCTCCCTGTGTAACTCTTGGAAAAATTTGGTTATCAATGTCTAAGAGATGTTTTGAAGACTTTTTCTGATGTTTAGAAATCATAAATCATTCTGTGTCAATAGCAAATGGTTCTCAGCTGTCAGGGGCTATAGCATTTCCCTTCAGTTCACAGACACTGAAAATCAGGGAAATTCAACGGTAATTTCTGTCTCTAATCTCACATATCTCTTTCTAACCAGAGTAAGAAAGAAAACATCTCTTCCCTGTTTAAACCCTTCTTAACCATACCTGTGGCAGGACTTGCCATGTCCTCCTTTGGTCGTGGGCAGACTCCAATGTCCCCGTCCTCCCCAGAGCAGAAGGAAATACGTTGGTACTCTGCATGAAAAAGGTTGCAAGTTTACTCATTCCTGTGCTACAGACTTCGTAGGTGTGCCCACGTCAGCATTAATTCCTTACGTTATAGCAGATGGAGATGTGGAAATAGCAGCGTGACGCCGTCAGTGTGAATTAGGTGTTGCAAGCTCTGCTGGTTTCTAAAGAGATGCTGATGGGAGGTGTCCATGCTCTGGTAGATGGACAATGTCTTCTTGCTGTGATAACACTTCAGGAGTTTCTTTTCTCTCAGTTTGGTGGCCATTAAATAAAGAACTACACCCAGACTTCCTGTGATGTAATTTTCTTATAACTGCTCATCACAGTGGTAGCTGCATGGAGATGCCCCTGCCAAGTAACGCGGTCTTTTTTATCAGAGTATTAACTTGCGTGAGCTGTAGGTGTGGGAATGGTGTTCCTGGCAGAGTACATGTCCTCTAGAAGGAGAAGAGAGTCATCCATATATTAGAAAAAGTATTCACAAATTTGTCTGCTTGAACAATGTTACAATGTCAACCTCACAGTCTCGTCAGATCACAGGGTTTTGGTTAAAATGACAGGAAATTTCCTTGGGTTTTACCCATCGTCTGAAGAAATTGTTTAGAGTCTGAGTTTGTAGAGCAAACACATCAAAATGAGTTTTGAGGAACTGCTGGAAATAGCAAGACCTGCATAGGTAACTTTCCTGCAATTTCTTTCGATTATTAAGATTTAATTTTTAAAATTGTTTGCAAATTATAACTGGGGGTCTTTTATTACACTGCCCATGACATTTGTTGCTCTTCATCTTTTTGTGAATACTTTTTCAATTTTTTTTTTTTTTTTTTTTTTTTTTTTACTACATGCAGGAAAGGGACTGATGACCTCTCTGTCGTAGCTACTTACTTGAGGTTTGCATTCAAAATGAGTCTAATTCTTGATTAAAATTGTGACTCTCACAGTCTCCGTGAAGGGGGGATTCAGGTTTCCCCTGCACTTCTCTCTGTGTCGCGGGACGGCAGAGCGGGCGCCGGCCGAGGGGGAGGGTTTGGGTGCTGTGTTGGTCTCACTGAAGCTGGTGGTTTTCAGAAAAGTTTGTTGTGTGTTTTTTTTCTTTTTTTCATGCTGAACGTTGCATTTATTTTTACCTCTTAGAAAAAGCCCAACTGCTTTCTACTTCAAATGGAAACTTTTGCAGAAAACTTTACTTAATTTTTGACATGCCTCAGAGTGACTTTTCCCCAGAAGATGACCTTGCCATCACTGCTCGCTCATCACCATCCGATGCGCTCGTTGTGCAAGAGGGGGTCCAGGGGAATCGCTGCCACCAGCCGCTCTTTATCTTCCTGTGAAGTGTAAGAAGTGCAGTCTGAGGCAGCCGCCCCGTGTGTCACACACGAGGATGGGAGCGGCTTTAAAGCCGAGATGACTGTGATCTTGAGGAGTGATTTACAAAGAGGGTAAAGGATCTGGCTGTGGATTTTTTACAGCGATGCGTTTGCTGTCGGTAGTTTGTCTCAAAGCTTCCCTTTTGCTGGAAAGACAAAGAAATCATAGGAGGCAATTAAGAGATAGAAGGAAGAAATTCTTCCCTGTGAGGGTGGTGGGACACTGGCCCAGGTTGCCCAGAGGAGCTGTGGGTGCCCCATCCCTGGCAGTGCTCAGGGCCAGGTTGGACGGGGCTCTGAGTGACCTGGTCTGGTGGAAGGTGTCCCTGCCCAGGGCAGGGGGGGTGGAACGGGATGAACTTTATGGTCCCTTCCCGCCAAAACCATGCTATGATGACAGAGGTGACAGATTTCCCTATGATGATGCTGATCCCTGATGATGGTGAATGTCATCATTTCATTGCAATATATAAACATAACCCGATTGTGGTCATAACAGAGGGCCCTGGACCATGAGAGAAAGTGTTTCCAGAAAAGAAGCCACTCACCATATATTGGGTACGCAGCAGCTCTGATGCTGTGAGGGCACAGATGACGTTTATTGCCTCTTCCTGAGCCTGCAGGAAGATGAGGAGCGTTTGATCCTCAATGGTGGATCCCAAGAGTTAGGGCATGTCCCTTTGTTTAGGAAGGTTGAGGGGAACATGGGGGCTGCTGCCTCCAGACATCCACCCACCGGGACAGGCAGGGCAGGGATGACAGCGGTGAGAAGATGGATGTGGGGGGAGGCAGGCAAAGAGGCAGAGCCTGGTTTCCACACCTGTCCGAGACGGCGTTGGACCAGGCAGAGCTGTGCCACACCCGCTCTGGGCATTTTGGGCAGCCACTAAAGAGTTAACTGGTTCCCCCCAGCTGTTGCAGGGTGATATTTGAGGCTATCTGGGAACAGCTGTATTAGCCTCTTCTGCAGCTAAATCTACTCTAACAGTGGCAGAAAAAGATGAGGAAAGGAATCTTGGAAAAAAACCAGCAAACCTCGGAGGCTGAATTGAGTAACTCTGCCCTGCAGAATATGGGACTGTCCAGCCTGACTATCGCCCAGAAAAATAACATCTCTTGTAGAAAACAGTAAGAATGGGAAGGCAGTGCTGTCTGTGCTCCAAGGCTGCATCCTTAAATCAGCGAACCTGAGTTTATAGAAGTGAACCACCTGTCATTTCCCTTGTAGGGGATTTTTTTTAAAAAAGCAGCAATGTTGCTTTCCATCACCAGCCTTGTCAGGGCAGTGCAAACCATGGATCTTTTTCCATTGTATTGCCTGGCTAGAAACAGCAAATAACAACATACAAAAATAATTTTTTTCTGAGCAAGCTCTCCTGCGGGAGGGCAGGGAGGGGCCCTTGCCTCAAACTGGCTGGGCTCTCTGGTAAGGTTCAGCCTGGGATTTGATGGCAATATTTCGATATTAATTGTTTTCATGTATCTATTTTCTTTATTCCCGCCTCCCACCTCTCCCAAAATTGTTGGGCCTATCTATGAGTTTCAGCCACGTTTGATGAAAGGCGAAGGTTTAAAATATGCCAAATCTTTTTTTTAAAAACAACTGAAAAAGAAACAAAAATTATCTTTGTGTCCTAACTGTGGGAAGCACTGGAGAATGAGCTCGCTGCCTCAGGGAACACACTGAGGAGAAAGCCCTGCTAAACCTCCCGCAGGCAGAGCATCCTTGGGAGCTAACATCATCTTGGATACCAAAGGTGATCCACCTTGGGCTGGTGCTGGGTACAACAAAGCTGCTTCGATTCTGGTGCTGATGGAGATGCTCCTTTGTAAGCATAAGCAGATAGTCAAGTGTTTGTTGTTGAGTAAGTTATCACCTTATTGTATTAGTCTGTAATGGCAGTGCCAGCAGAGTGACTTAGCTGTGAACCATGTTTTACTTTCCCTGGTAGGACATACTAGTTAATCACGAGATATCTGCTGTTCATCTGTTCTTATTTCATGATGGACTTTACAAAATAATAGTCCAAGCAATTTGCCCAACCCAGTTTAAAGATGCCTTGCCACAACTGGATTTCAAACCATTTATGTCTGCTTCATCATCTACATCATCTTCATCTCTGCATCATCAAGCATTGGGATTCCAAGAGGTTAAATCGGTGTATGGTGAGGTAGGAAGCAGCTTGACTCATCTGTCTTTACGCTGCCTGTACACTTACAGAACCCAACAGCCTAAACAACTTCCTTGCCAGCCAAAACCAGATGAAATTCCATTTCATTCCTTTGCTCTCCTTACTTCCAGACATTGTGATATAAAATAATTAATCCTGATGCAGCTCACGCGGCAGTTCGCAGCCCTTGTTGATATTGCTCTGTTGCTCCAAGCAGAAGTAACTTGCATGGTTGCTTAACAAATTGACTGCTTAGAATTGTTTAGAGTATTCATTTTTCTTTTAGACTATTCTTTTCTTGGAGGGATGAAAAGCTTTCAGTAGGCTGCTTTTTATTGCATCTATAGGCAAGAAGAAATATGTTAAGAGAGGACATAAAGTTTATCTTTACTTCATTTGCATAAAAATACAATTCAAACTGTTTTCTTTTTCCAGTGCTGGTTTGTTTTGGTTTTTTTTTTTTGTATTTTTCTCTCCTCAAACATAGCAGTGGAAAAATCAAAACAGAGTTATGTTAAATTGTGTGTGTCATAACATGGCGAGATCTTTCACACCATAGGATCCTGGTGTGAATTGTGCTTTGGTGTGTTCACATGGAGTACAGAATACTTGGACTTGGGAAAACCAGTTGACTTTGGGCTTTGTTGTGTAAGGCTAAACTATACATTGAAATCAGGTGCTGTCCTGTGTTCTTGGAAGTTGACAGAAATTTTTGAGTCATCCAGATTTGTTCACTGATTGTGCTGTGTAACAATACGTTCATGATTTCTGCATCATCTCATCCAGAAGAGAAAAGACTGAAAGTTGGAAATCTGGTTCCCTGAACCTTTCGGATAGATTTAGTCTGGCTGCCATGATTAGCTGAAATCATAATAATACAGTTCTTATTTCATTATATTTTTTTGGGTTATTATGACACTTGAATAAGAGTGTGGGATATTCTGGTAGCTTGAAGTCAAGCTATTTTCCCCCCTAAAACCAGTCATTTTGAGTGATTTCAGGTAAAACACTTCTCTGGTTTTCCATTTCTAGGTATCCGTTTTACCTTTTCCAAAGGCTGGGTCTCTGCCCCTGGTTTGGTAAAGATGCACACAGTGAGCGTGTAAACTCTCTGAAGCACCGTCTAGCATCAAAATGAAATAATGGTTTCCCTATTCTCTCTTAATTGCATTACTTCTAGGAATTCCAACACCGGTAGACTTTAGGGAATTAGTATTTCCTCTCTCTTTTGTTTCCCTTTCCCCATTATCCCTTCAAAAAATGTAGCAGCTTCCCCACCTAGTTTTTGTGGCCCTTACGCATTACATAAGGTATATATTTCACCAAAAATGAAATAAATACTTATTGATTGTGCTTGGGCTTCTGAGCTATGGGGACGGTGGAAACGTGCAGATTGTGTTGTGGACATTGCATGTCCTGAGGTGGGATTTTTTTTTTTTTTTTTTTTTTTTTTTTTTTTTTTTTTTACAGTCAGGTTGCGTCCGTCACACGTCCTAGATGAACCCTTCTGCTCTGATGGCAGGTAACAAGGGGCATATGGGCCTATGCAGCGTTGTTTGGGGATTTTTATATTTTTAACGAATTTTTGCTGTTGCTTCAGTCAGAGGACTGCATCACTTAGGGATTGTGTCTGCCTAGAAACCAGACAGAATGAATCCATACAGCTGGTTTGAACAGACATGCTGTGAAACTATGATTAGGCAATCACGCCATTGTTACCATTTTATATTTACTTATTTAGGATTTATCATCTCTTCTGAAAGCCTCAGTTCTTTACTGCTTCATTAACTACTGTTGTCTCCTCCCAGCTCCCTCCTATCTCTATTTAGATAGATTGGACAGATCTTGTTAGCTTTCTCCCGGTGATGATGGGGACCAAAAAGTCATTTAAACATATTTGGCAGGCCATACATCTTCATGCTATCCGGTAATAATTCAACAGAAGAAGCCATCTTGTGACTGCAGGCTAAACGAAATGAAATTAGGGCTCTGTGCTCCCTCTGGGCCAGAATCCCCTTGTCTCACTTGATGTAAATGAGATGGGCATTGTGTGATTGACATGGAGAAATGATGTTCAGGGCTTTTCGCTGGAGAACCATACTCTGGATGCCCTTCAGTGCAAAAAGAATTGCGGAGCTATCTCAGAGACCCAAAGCGCCGGCAGCTGACGCGCAAACCCTCTGGAAGATGCCAGCCATCCCTGGAAAACTTGGAATCTGCTTTTCCAGCAATAAATGTAAGGAGAGAAACCGAGAGCAAACAGGGATGACAGGCGAGGGTGTTTCCGTACTGGGAGAAATCAAACGTGCTGCTCATCACCGCTGTTGCAGGAGAGGAGGCTGAGGTATAAACAGGGCGCAGACGTTTTTATTGCGGTGCCATCAAACCCTGCCCAGGGAGATTTAAGGCGTTATTGCTGGAGGTACCAGTCAGTGTAGTCAAAGCAGCATCTCCCCTCAGTGAAGAAATTATCTGAGCTTCTTGCTACAATAAAATTTATTTTCACAGCATTAAATAAATGGGAGGATGCGTGTCTGGGGTGGGAGACGTGCCGCTCCCAGCACGCCCTGTGCCGCTGTCGCTGAGCTGCCGTTTCAGCTGTTAACTCCCCGGAGCAGCTACGTTGCTGTCTGGGGCAGCAGCTTCTCCCGGGTTGCATTTGTTTATACGAGCCACACAAATCCTGG
This sequence comes from Tetrax tetrax, assembly GCA_009806455.1. Taxonomy (NCBI): domain Eukaryota; kingdom Metazoa; phylum Chordata; class Aves; order Otidiformes; family Otididae; genus Tetrax; species Tetrax tetrax. The sequence continues at coordinate 162,732 of WHYT01016385.1, forward strand.
CGGTTTATTACCCAGCTTGGGGCTTCTGCCTAGTTCAGGCTGAACGCCACGCGCGGTGCCAAGGACATCAGGGAACCAAACTGCCCAAGACGGCTGGGTGCCTCTTCAGCAGATATGTTAAATTATCGTAACCCCCTGTGCCATCAGGGTTTTAGCTCGGAGCCCCAGTTTCAGGTATTAAACACAGCCCAGCAGCAGGGTGGGTGGCAGTGGTGCCATCCCTTCCACAATAATTTTTTGCCACTGAGCGCTAATTTCCGATATTGCATCGTCAATACTTGTTCTCCTCCTTCCATCGAACTCTTTCTCCATCACCCTCCATTCCCAGGCTCGGTGTCTTCAGCAGTGGTAACGTTGCTGTTTAAGGATTTGATCCGTTTGATCCGCTTGTAGAAAGCTCTGTGACAAAGAAGAAAAAAAAAAAAAAAAAAAAAAACCCCCAAAAAGCCCCCCAAACTTCTTCCAGGCGTCAGATCTGATGTCAAGCTCTGCAAGTTCTTTTACAGGTGGGTGTGTGGTTGTAAAAAAAAAAACAAACCAGCAAAAAATAAAAAAAACTGCACAGGCAGAACCCTGAAATTAAAATGACAGCATAAGAGAATGAAAGTGTTAGAGAAGGGGATTTCAGCTCTGCTGTCGTTTTAGAAACTTCATTATCCAGTTATGGGCTTTGATATTGCTATTGATTTCACATAGAAGATACTCAGATACTACAATGATGCAAATCGTATAAAACACTATGACAGATCACTGCAAAAATGTAATAAGGTGGTGGTTACAGCTTGTATTGTTGCTGAAAACTTCCACTAATAGATAGAAATCTGTAATGAAATTGCTTCTTAAGTGAATTATTATTATTCAGGAAATTTCTGATTAATGTAAATCCCCTATTATGTCATACTCCAATTAAATTAGACAGGATATTATTTTATGTGAGATTGTAATTAACTAAGCTGGAATTTGGCCAAGTAGCTGTAATTTATACCTGGGCTGTGAAGAGATATATAAGAATGTTAATATTTACAGTTGATGGAGAAGTACCTGAGTTTTCCATTCATCCAGAAGATAATATTTTGCCTTTTATTCACAGTTAATACATTAGAACTGACTTGGGACATCTTTGTGACTCCTACGTTTGAAGTTTACCTTCTTTTAAATATTTCTATGGCTGTGAAGCATCACTTACGTAGTTCTTTAAGGGATGACATTTCAGCCATGTTAATGTTCTTGGGTGGTAAAAATAAAAAGGTAACGGCAATGTTTTGTGCGTGTGAGATCATGCTACCTGGTGGAGTTACGCAGGCAGCCGAGCCAGCGGAGAGAGAGCTTGAAGTCAGAAAGATATCTGGGATCGATAGTTTTTGAATTAGGTTTCTATTTTATAGGATTAAAAATGTTTCATGAGTGACCCAGAGGAAAAATGTAGACTGGAGGCAAAGTAGAAATTATTACTGCACCTAATAACTTCCAGGTGTCCAGCAATATTTTGAGTAAAATGGTGAAGTGCCATCTTCCAAGCATTATATATTCTAAGTTTCAAAGTGATGTGTTGGTTTGTTGCATTTGGGGTTTTTTTTGTTGTTGTTGTTGTTTTTTTTTTTTTTAAATTGGTGCAAAAGCAGCCTTTGATGGAGAACTCTCAAAATCACAGTTTTTCACAGAGATTAATAACTTTATAAACATGATTTTTGGTAGTTATGGAATGGGAAGAACATAGTGTATTTTCTGACATAGTTTTAGATCATTCTGGTTGCAGGCTTAACTCTTACACAAACCAAATCTGTTATGTAGGGGTATAAACTAGCGCACAAGTGGTTGGACCGTGGTCCGCTCTTATAGCATGGTAAGCGATTTGTGGGTCTTTGTGGGACTTAATAGATCTGTTACAGACTTATTAATAATTGTGCAATATAGTTCAAAGTTGCCCATCACCATGGTATTTTGTTTCTTTGCTGTGGGCTGGCGGCAGCAGAGGTGGCAGGTCTCTCGCTCTGCGTTGACTCGGCAGTTTTGGGTGCTCAGGGGATGCGAGGATGGAGAGGAACTGCTCCGTCACGGCGATGGAGCAAGATAAATGCTTGAAAACTCGAATGTTTGCGAGTGTTTCCTGATTGTATAAAAGGTGTAGGTCTGGAATGGGATTACCTGCGTGGAAATACCCATAGTTTCATTTTAAGACAGTATGAAATATGGCAGGTCCAAGTCATACGCCTGGAGTCAAAGCCATGAGGTCTGTTGTGCACAGCGACACGTTACTGTCAGCAGCGGGGTCCTTTTGTAACCTCACAGAAAAAAAAATAACCAAGCTAATACTCAAAGATTAAAAAAAAAAAAAAACAACCCAAAACCAAAAAATAGAACCCTACCCAAAATGTTAAACTTGTCAGCATATATTTGCTTAGATCCAGTGAATGCGAATGTATTGGTTCTTTCTCTGTGTTTAATAAAAACAAATTCCCGTTCTCACCTGGCAGCTGTCAGCTATGGGGAACTTTACCCTTCAGATTATCGTTTATTGAATCTTCAGGAAATTGAATTGTTCATTATGTGTCAGCTGTAGTTTACCAGAACACTTGTGTCCCTCCAGGAAATAGCTGATTGCTGTAAGCGTATAACTGATTTAGTCTAAAATTTTAGAAAACCAGGCGCAGTCCTAGAGCATGTGTATTCCTCCTTTCTTTTAACATTATCGCAGAAAATTTAGTAATATGAGTGTGCAGCATTGCCTATCACCCATAAATCAGATTTAATTTAAAAGACAAAGATTCATTTTTAATTAAAAGAACCTTTTTTTTTTTAAATGAATGTGGCTTGTGTTGACCTTTACCTTTTTCTCTCTTGATATCCATACCTCTTAATCTCAATCTACGTTTCATGTCTTCTCATTGCTATGTGCATCCCAAACAACCAAACTGCTTCTCAATCTAAAAGATCAATAGTCTTTTCAGAAGAAAGAGATTTCATTTTTACATTATTTAATACCCAGATAAAGACTTGTCCACCCATTTCTTCTGTCCGGGAGAGCTGGGGGTTGCTCCAGCTCCGTGTCTAGGTGCTCTTACTGGGTGGTAGGTAATATTTAGTGAGCAGTGTGTAGGATTCTTTTGCAAATATTTTACATGAAAGAATATGACTGTGAAGCTACAGGAAAGGAATCTTAGACCGATTTATGTATCAGACCTGAAAACCAGATAAAGATTCAAATCCTGGCTCGTTCAACACGACACAATTTTTTTTCACTCTTCAGTGATTGTAGAAAATAAATGCTGTGGCAGTGGCTTGCATAACACGAGGTATCTTGTAAGAATGAAGAAAGGTGGATAGTGCCAGCAGGAACATGTTCATCACAAATTGCCAAGGGATTTACACGGATGAGGGGAAGGAGCGAAGCTGGATGCGCTGCGCATCACTTAAAGGACCCGGCAGTCCATCCGTGTGTTGGTGGGACCTGCGACGGGAGCTGGGCAGTGCTTCCTGGGGCACTTGCAGAGCCCTTCTTTGCTGGAAAATTAGGATATTTGTACAGTGCTTTTGGAGAACGTAGCCTGTGGCTTTCAGTAAGAGGTTGAACGTGGGATGGAGGTTTTGGGAAGGATGTTTTCTGGCCTTTTAGAACAGGTAGCGTGCAGAGATCCTGTGGTTTGGAGAGCAGCATCATGAGATTTTGTACGTGGTGCTGTAAGCAGCCTGCAGCTGGTGAAAAATCAGAGGGGAGTGGAGTCGGGGTCTGTTACATACCTTTACGTAAATGTCAGTGTTGGGTTTTTGTGTGTTATGCAGTAATATCTAATACAGTGCTAAGCAGAGAATAAAGAAAATATAATCCTAAGAGATTAGGTTAAACAGGAGTGGTAGGTATTGGGCAGGGTGTTTTGAGTCTAGCGCTCCCCTGGGGTTGTTTCAGGCCATGTTGTTTGGTTTATCAGTGTGTGCACAGGGCACTGGCTGACGCAAAGCCCGATGCCGGCACTGCTGCATCCCGCATCTCACAACAAGTGCTGCCGCAGAAAGCTGCTCCTTGCCCAGAGGAGAGTAATGCGTCTTGCTCTTGGAAGCGTGCGGGTTTTCTTTTGCGCAGTTTGACCTTTCTGCCTGTGTGAATCATAGGGCTGTGCTGCAGCAGAGAGGGCGCGTGTCCGTGTGACAGCCGGGAGCTCGCCCGGGACCCGTCAGTTGTGTAAAAGCCGATAGCACCTGAGGCACAAAGGCATCGGAACCCTGCCAGGGCAGGAGACCAGAGCCACCTCCTCTGAGGTGACTCGTAAGGTCTCACCTCTTTTGGTTTGTTGGGTTGTGTTTTGGTTTTTTTTCCTGGCCTCCTTTGGACGCCAAAAATAGTTCCTGTGATGGAAAAAAAATCGTCTTAAGCCTCTCTTCTGTCGAATCAGCAAACAGATTGATTGCTTTGTGGTGAGTGCTCAGCCATGGAAGTGGTAAGCACTGGGTTCCCAGGTGCCTGAATTAACACTGGGGATGCTATAGAGCCAGCTGCAGAAACATAATTATCAAAGCCACTTGTGTGTGTCTATACATATATATTTTGAGATTTTTAAAAATTCATGATGTTAGTATAGCAGTCTTCCATGTTTTTCCAAGAACTTCTGTTTAAACCTTCTACACAAGTGTGGATGTGTTTGTTTTGCACATGTCTGTATGACATGTGCTCCGTGAAAAAAGTGATGTAGAAGCAAGAGCTGTGCACATAAAATAGTTGCCCCAAAGCACTCTGACGGTCCAGTGGCATTGTCCTTTTGTAAATTAAGTGCTGCAAAACTTGTAGCAAAAATTGTTAGTTGATTTGGTAGGAGTTTTTTGCCAGGTATGGATTGCAAGCTGTTTCCTCCTCCTCATCCAGGCTGTGATGCTGAGAGCCTGCTGTGTAACCCGTAGCCGCTTTCTCACTGCTCATTCATTCTAGCATAGTACAGCTGCCATAGGACCCTGTGTATTTTTCTTATCTCCTGAGAAACATTGCCATTTGGGGTAAATATTATGCTGCTGCTAATGGGTTTTAAATTAATTTCAAGTTTTCCAATTACATATTTCATTTATTTCATGAATGTGAAATGACACCGCAGAGAGCAAAGCCGTCAGCTGGCATGCGCCGAGTTCGGGAAGGTTTCGCTTCTGCATTTTGCATCTAAACACGCAAAATTAATTGATGAAATGAAAGTTGTTCTCGTTTACTGTGAGATGCTTTGCATTTCTGTGGCTAAGATCCTGGTGTGTATCCCCCATGTTCTGTTCTAAGGTACTGACCTTAGGCGATGGCTGGTGGTGTGACGTGGAGTTGTTCTGGGGAAAGGAATGCTTTGCAATGAACAACCTGTGATGGAGCAAAGTGCTCTCGTCATAGTTCATGGGAGGTTTTTTCCTTCCAGCTTCAGCAATAGCTCTGGATGTCAGTGAAGCACTGAGAGAACATCCTAGCCCTCTCTTCTCTCTGCTATGAAATATTAAGACTCTCTGGTAGTCAGGGATGGAGCCTTCACTCATCCTAGGCTATTTGGTGGCTATTTGTAGGCCTTTTTTAAACATCCAAAAAGGACATAAATACACGGTGGGAGTTCAGAAGCAGGAGAACAGGTTTTCAGTGGCAGCTGGGCATCTGCTTGGGCATCCCTGAAGTTCATAGAAGGCGTTTGTCCAAATCTTTAAAAATCCAAATGATGTTAAAAAATGAAGAATAAATTATAATAGCCAAATGAGAGTAAATAACCAAACCTAGAACAAAAGAAAGATTAGACCATCCTGATTTATAACTCTGCATTGAATGAAGGCACAAAATCCTGCCCATTTTTTTAGCTGTTGGTGAATTGTCACAAGTTCATAAAATCCCATTTAGGGCCTTAATATATGGATTTTCTGCTGTGTTACACTTGGAGACAGACCCAAAGGTGTAGGTGTGTGAATGCTGTTCACAGATTAAATTTGCAAATCGAGTGTAGGGTCCTGGGAATACAAACCTGGGGGCTGGCAGAGGTGGTGGGGCTGCTCTCAGCCCACGATGAAGAGGTGTGCCATCTTTGAACGTGAAATCTCAGTGTTCAGGGGGGTCTATTCTGCAGACTAAAAAGAGGAATTAGGGTTTTTTGTTCAGTGATCAGAAAAAAACAATGTGCGTGTCAGAAAAATGCATTCACATCTTTATTTTTCATTTGTGCGTGAAAAGGATCAATGAGAACAACTGCTTGGTGCAGACATTACAGATGATGAATTATTTTGGATGTCTTTGTAAAAAGCATGGGAAGCAGTCAAGTAAGACCCAGCAGCTAACTATTCCAGTATTGCAGGCACTAATAAAACCTTAACACAATTCTTACACCCGTGGTTCTTCCCCAATCTAAGATATGTGGAAAGATAGATAATTTAAGTTACTTCATCTCAAGCTGAGAGTTTTACTTCTTAGAAATGGCAAGCTGATTTACAAGGTTTCTCCTGTAAGTCCCTTAAAGTAAATTACCTGTCACAAGGGTCGTGGATCCCTGTCTGCATGTTTGAATAAAACGTGTAACAGATTTATAGCATTAATAATGGGGCTGTCTGGGAAAGCTCTCAATTTGCAACAGTAAGAGTGGGAAGATGGCAGTTTGGTTATTTAGCACCCTGCCTGTCTGTGTTCTGAAGTTCTGAGAACTTGGCTGCTGATTATTTAAGTTGTACTCAAGAGCATTGACCTTTACTGGAAAGCCTAAAATTCCTGTTCCCTGAATGGAGAGTCAGCCCTGGCAAAAGCTTTGGATGGAAGAGGAGATAGCTTGGAGGGACCGGGTGGTCCTGTAAAGCAGTGCCTCCTCATTAGATTTTTTTTTTTTTTTTTTTTTTTTTTACTCTATGATCAGAGGAAATGTGTCATGAAAGCTCCGCTTTTTTCCACTCAATACTTATTTTGCTAAACTCAGTAATTTTATTGGAAAAGCACAGGAGGAAAATGTTTTACATCCCTAATGTTCCTCATCCAAGGAAGAGCTGTCCATCTGCCAGCGACTGTTTCTGTGACAATCACCCTACAGGAAAGTTGTTAGCATGTAATAAAATTAACCAAATATTGTGGGAACGTAGGAGCAGTCTTGTCTTCATCCCCGATGGATTTTATATGAATTCAGAGTATTCTCTTTAGCCCAACCATGAAATACCCTCCAGCCATCCTGGCATCTCCTCCTCTTTGGACAACTTCTCAGCATCCTGATTCCTGATGGGAACCTCCCCGACCTTGGCTCTCCTCCCATAGGACTTTCCAGCACTACCTTCCCAAAACCAGGAGTGTCCGCAGCATCCCACATCCTGGTCCATACGGCTGGTGGTAGGTGCTGAGCATACGAGGTGCAATGCCTGGCAGATGAGCATGCACATTTTAATTTTCTTCCCTGATTCTTCAGTCGATGAAAAGCTCCAGATCAACTGACTGTTTCAAGCCATGTGGATGAAATTTGTTACCATTCCTGCAGAAATAAAAATAATGAAATTGCTGTTTTAGAGCCTATCTTTAATAAAATATGCTATCAACAGACTAACATTGTATCCCTGCAGAAATTCATATACTCCTGTGTACCTCTCTGAAATTAGACTGGAGCACTTGAAATAAAATCCTGCACTTTATGAACAACTCCAGCTGGGGCCTGCTGTAATGATACTTGTATCTCCGAGAGGGGTGAGTGTCACCTCAAAAGAGAAGTAGCTGCTCTTCCGTGCAAACATAGGCTATCGTTTTATATAAATGTGTGTAGCAGAGCCCCAGTGACACGGCCTGTATATCTTCCTCATCTGAAAGGAGTTTACATTTCATTCTCGTTTATCTGTAAACAATCCACACAGCTCCGTGGCAAGTGAGAGATGGATGGAGGCACTGATGGGAAATTTAATGCATATCTGAATCGCATGCAGAGACATCCAGATATACATCCTCCTCTTTTTTTTTTTAACCAGATAAGCTTGCTAGAAACTTGAACTAAAGCATCACTCTCTTCTGATGAAGTGAAGGGTCGTACGTGGGCAGAGCTCCCTGCGGGAACGGGAACATGAGGTCTCAGAGCTGGTCAGCAGCTGCCATGAGTCTATACCCAAGTTGTACCTTCTTGAAGCTATCAAGAGAGAGACATCCTGTGGGAATAAACATCTTTTTGCCCATCTTTGGCATATCTCTTTCCTCAGCTTCATTAGGTTCCTGTTGACCTGTTTCTCCAGCCTGTTGAAGTGCATCTGTGAAGTTTGTAAAAGCTCTTCTAACGACTTCCCTTCAGTCACTGGGTGAAATCTGGCATGTAGTGATTGAACTTTTTCACGTTACATCATATGCTTTATTTTTGCTCTTGCTATTTACGTCATCGTGCCCTGATGCGTCTTCAGGATGAAAATCATGTCTGTGGTTCACAGCCTGTGCTGTTATATTGTGCTTTCACCGCATGTGAGGTGAGCATCTCTTGGAAGCTTACCAGGAGAAAATCACTGGAAACCCTGCAATTTCACTGGAAAGCTTTCCCTAGTATTTCACTAATATTGCTCCCAAGTGCCAGCAGTATTTAGGGCGTGGATGTGAAGTGTTTAATGGTAGTGCAGTAGAACAGGAGATGCATTTGGTGTTAACCTGGGGTGCACTGATCAGGAAAGCTTTCCTGTGTTTTCCTTTTCGGAGTGGGAGACAGTGGAAATGCCTCCAACATAGTGATGGTTTAGGAAATGTAATGAAATAGAAAAGAAAATCTTGAAATGCAGTAGTTGCACTTCAAATTGACATCCCATTCACAAGTCAATTAATTCGCTGTATGATATGCTCATACACAAACATGTAATAGGGCCAATGTTAAACTGTTTTATGCTTTGATTTTTTTAAAAAGAGGAAAAAATAACAAAAGAAAGCCAGAGACACCTGCATTATGAAAAATGGGGAAAAAAAAAGTCTGGATAATTGCCATCTGTGATAGTAACTGAATTATTACAGAGACAGACAAAACTCCTTGTATGAACAAGGAACCATTACTCAGCACTGCTCTTGCGAAAATGGGAAGAGCTGACTGGCCCAAAACCACGGTGCGGGAAGTGGAGCCGAGCGCTCTCCTTTCTCCTCAGCCTGGGTGGGTGCTCCAGGGCAGTGCTTCTCCGGGAGGGGAAAATCGTTCTCCTCTGACAGGTCAGCGAGGGAGAATGTGCACAAAGGGTTTCTGCCATCTTCTGACCACACAGAAAATAAAGTGTCTGGTGCTGAATTTTACCTGGTATGATTTGCACCTCATTTGCTTTGCTAGAAGGTTTTGCTGCTTTGTGTATATGGGCAGATTTGAAGTGAAGGATGTAGTTCTACTGCGTTAGAAGAATCGTATTGATGCGAATTAGCCAAATTTGTCAAAAAGCACGTTGGAACAGTATCAGCCATCTTTATACCAGTGTAGATGGTATAAACTTGAGAGCACTTTTTGCCAGTGTAGGTGATGGGATAAAAAATCACAGTCTGAACTGAGATAGTCCAGACCAGGCTGAGGATGGTCCCATGCCATCCTGCTTCTTCCCAATGTAAGGAAAATTCAATCCCAAATGAGCTCTGCAGCATTTTGCTGTGCTGGGCAGTGACTTTGTCAGCACTGGTGATGGAGAGTTGCACAATTATTATCTACCTCATGACAGAGCTGTCATTAAAAAAAAAAAAAAAAAAAAAAAAAAAAAAAAAAACAA
>WHYT01016385.1:172845-214026 GCA_009806455.1 Tetrax tetrax
ACACAGTACTCCAGGTGGGGTCTCACCAGGGCAGAGTAGAGGGGGAGAATCACCTCCCTCGACCTGCTGGCCACACTCCTCTTGATGCAGCCCAGGACGCGGTTGGCCTTCTGAGCCGCAAGGGCGCATTGCCGGCTCATGTTGAGCCTCTCGTCCACCAGCACTCCCAAGTCCTTCTCCTCAGGGCTGATGATCCACCATGATTAAAAATACAAAATCCTGGAGAAAGGTACACCTGGTATGGACTTGGCTGAGTGCAAAATCAATCCGTTGATTTATTTTCTCAGTTGCACCAACATCTAGTGTGTATGGTTGCTACAATTGGTTTTTATCCAAATGTCATGTTATGGGTAGATGGGTAACGTCTGTCCGTGTTACTTTGCAGTAATTTAAGATGAAATAATATTTATAAAATGTGAAGCTTGCTTGATTGGTCAATGTCTAGATTAAATTATTGTAATTTGGGATTAGACTAATCTATTAGAGCCACGTGCAGAACTGTTAATTTCATTTCATTACCTTATTACTTGTCCATGCAAGTAGCAGGAATGGCGCTTTCCAAGGGGCGTGACACTAGAGATGTCACTGCAGTGAGAAAGGAAATCGGCATTAAGATTTGATGTGGTTTTTTTTATTGATCCTTCATTACTTGATTTCAGGGGTCTGCTGCTAACCCAGGTGGAAGTCCTGGATGGAGGAAATGAGCTGCTTAAGATCTGGGAAATCAAAATTGCATTTAGCGTTCGCAAAGTGTGAGGAGATTCTGAGTGAACTTTCCTCTCTGTTCCCAGCGGTCTAGTATGTGGCACTGTACTGGAGAAGGAGCTAAATTAGCCCCCTAATCAGTACTCGGGTATGATTCAGTGATTTTGGTGGAAAAGTGGGATTTTAGGACTATTGAGTGTGGTCTACTTACTCAACCATTGTCTGCACTTCCCGTTCCCACCCACGCCGCACTGCACCTGCGTGGTATTTTCCTACTCTTAATTTGGAGGTTTGCTCCATTTTAGCCCAGTGCAGACTTTTCCCAGTCTTTCTTGGGCTGTGTACGCCTGTGCCTGGCATTTTTGTGTCCAAGGAGCTGGTGTGGGTTGAGTCTCATCTGTAGGAAACATCCACCTCCTTCCTGTGGGATGCGGAACACCAGCGCAGCGTATTGGCAGCATCAGTATTGCTCTCAAATCTACAGGATCTTGGATTCCTTTTTGTTATAAAACCATTTTATTCAAGGCTATGCAATTAGGAAAAAAAAAAATCAAAAATCTGTAATTTACCTACCAGGTAATGTGTAATATTCGTTCCTGGATTTGAGGTTTCTCTGTACTCGCGCAAACTAAATGAAAATAAACCTGTAATATCCAGCAGGGCATTAATGCTGAATTTCTGCTTTATTTATATCGCTGGAATTTAAACACTCTGCAAGAACCATCACTGGAAAGTTAGAGGCATGCTCTGCTTAAGCAGCAGTCTGCTAATTAGATCTCTAAGCCTTGAAGTAACCTTTTCTGGGTTTTGTGTAGGTTTTTACAAGGAAAAAAAATCTTTAAAACCTTCCTTAATCTAAGTGTTGAATTTGCTTCAGAGGGCTTTGACACAGCAGTAAAAACCGCACTATAATATTTGTAATATTAAATTTACTGTGTGCAATAACATTTATCACTGTCACGGTGATTATCTGCCTCTAATTAGGAGAGAGCAGAGGAATCTATCAGCCCTCAGTCACCACAGCAGTGGAGGGGGGCTGGTTAACCTCGCATCTAAACCCAACCCGTGGAAATCACGCTTTTCTGCACAGCCCGTGTGGCGCTCTCCTGACACCTGCAAGGTGCCAGCTAACAAACTCATTAAAATGCATTTTTGTTTAAAATTTCTGATGCAAATTACTAGGAAGCATGCTTCATCAGTTAAAAAGGATAAGCGCGTGCATCTTGCTGCTCAAGCTGTGCAAACATCCCTGCCCTGCAAAGCCAACGTGAGGCGCGGTACCTGCGCGGACCTGGGCCGTCTGCTCCTCCCTGGGGATTGGACGCCAGCGTGTTGCACAAGATGGTCGTTCCACGAGATGATGGTCCTGAGGATGAGGAGGCAGCACGTGTTGCTGGTGTGTAAGTGGAAATTTGGGGTGATTACAACCTGGTGTTCTGGAAGTCCTCCTGGGACAAAACACATCACCCTCTGTCCAACCTCCACACCTCCGTGGAGGTCCAGCCCCGTCAAGTGACACGGTGTAATGCTGCTGACTTGCTATGTAGAATTAGAAGCAGCACTTTGCTTCTTTCTGCCTGTAATTTATGTGCAGTTATTTAGGCACAGAAACTCTTTCTGATTAATTTTTGTTGCAGTGGGTGAGAATACCAATAAGGGCGGGTGCCTCCCCACGAGCGGAGTGCGTGGCTTAGCGCAGCATCTCCTCATGGGAGCATCTCCTGGTGTCCCACCTCACCACCAGGTCCGTTTATTTCGTTGGGCGAAGCTGCGGCAGCGGTGATGTCCCTGCGTAGAGGGAAGCATGAAGCTTGCTCTTTAGAAAAATGCAGCAATGCTGCTGGAGAGCCTTACATAGGTCAAAGCAGGAGTTTGAACAGCTGTTTAAGAGAGATGCTATTCTGGAGACTGCAAAGAGAAAAAGCTGTTGGCTTCAATTTGGAAATCCATTAAAATGTATGCCTTAAGTCCTTCCATATTCAGCAGCCAGTTGAGCAGTTACCTGGGATCAGAACCCAAGCTCCTGAAACCGCACTCCTGTGTCCGTCCAGATCCAGAGGGAGCAGAGAAGGCTTGAGTGATGCTCAGTGGGAAAGAGATGCAGGAGCCAGTACGGTTTTAAATAATTCCAGAGATTTATGGAACAGGATTTGATTTTTTTTTTTGTTGATTTATTTTGGTCTACATAACCATAAACACAAAAATACCCAAGACTGTTCTTTAACGAATTGAACCTCAGCTGCACTGAGACAATCAGTGGGGTGGGAAGCGAGCCAGGCCTGCACTTTGTTTTGATACCAGTCAATGGTTTAGGAGAGGCAGGGGACGGCTCTGTGGGTGTCCTACCCTGGGAATAGCATGGGATGGGAGATCCCTTGCACACTACCGTGCTGCTCAGCATTGTCCCCATGCGTGGCGAGGACAGCAAGCCTCACACGTCACCGAGGACTTCAGACCTTGCCAACACAACCTTCATGTCCCATTTGAGAGCCACCTGCCACGCCAAGGGGCACTTGGGCTTGCTTGGCTCTCGCTCCAGGCAAAGCAAAATGAAATCTCGTCCCCAGCAGGATGCTGCCAGGCTCGGAGGTGACAGCCTGCGGCTGGAGCTGCGGCAGGGTTCAAACGTTCCCCGGTGAGGTGGGCGGTTGCTGGACATCACTTTGCAGCTCTGCACAGTAGAACGTGATCGCTGCCGAGACCGGGGCTGCTCTGGTGGAGGTTGTTATTGGAATAATGCTGGTCAGGGCGGAAGGTTTTCTGTAATATTTTTATACCTGAAATAACCCTGGTGTTGATGCGTTGAACTCCGCATATTAGTGTTTTGCTGGGATAGGTATTTCATTGCGGGCTGGTATAAGTGGTAGCAGCAAAGCTCATTTTATGCCCCTGTAAATGGCACGTGGACAAGGCGGATTTGCTGGTGTAGCTTATCGTTGCTGGACCGCTATCAGCAGACTTTTCCTAGCAGGCACCTGTCTTCAATTTAGACTTTGTCCCTCAGCCCCCAGAAGACTTTTTAAAATCTGGGAATAATTTACTGAAGGCCTTTTATCCAGCACTGCTTTTAAGGATTTAATATTTAAATAGCTTTTAATCATCCTAATATTCGTATTATCACTGACACATACTGCTATTCCCTGGGATCTGCATGGATGGGCTCAACAACAAACCACTCTGCTTCCACCCTGGTGCTGGTCCTGGGCGTGTCACCCAACGTGCAGCGATGTCGATGGGTGGTAGGGGTTTCACAGTAACAGGCAAATCCCTTTTTAAATGTATCCCCAGAAGAGGGTGGAGAAAATGCGAAGCAAGATATACCCAGCTCTTCCAATGGCTATTAAGGGGTGAAATATGATTTATATTTTTCTGGAGTAGTACGGTGAGTTACATTGCGATATGAAAGTGCCAACAAGGCTACAGTATTCCGTTAATAATAAGCATGGAATAAATTATCTGCAGATGACATTTTTTAATTGAATTGCAATCTAATATCCCAGTAATATATTTCAATAATAAGAATATTAGGATGATTAAAATATATTTAAACATGAGCTAACTGAAATGCGAAGATCCGGTGCTGGGTAGAAGGCACCTGATATAAATATGTCTCATTGATTCTCAAAAACGGGCAGGTAATTTGGTGGTGTTTGGCTCTGCGGTGTCATAAAGTTCCTCTCTGATGTGTGCTCGAAGTCTATTTGTTGTCAGTTTTAAACGTTTCTTCCCAACAACAGCAGTACTGGGGGCTACCTTAAGCGCAAGCATAAGCTGTAATGTATTTTGCATACGTCTAGCAGAATATATAGGTAATGATGGCGTGGAAAAAACCTTCGTTCCCTCCAGGAGCGGACTGAGCACTCAGCATCAAAGCCAAAATCCTCTGAAGCGAGTGAGAGGGTTCACTGGTGTTGGTGAATTAGTTAATCGTGTTTATGTGCCCTTGGGATTGGGGACTCTCCCTGGGTGACTTGCCTAAATACCACAAAACCAGCATGGGATGCATAGTTAGGAAGGGGTTGGCTCCACTGTAATGTAAATATCTTTTCTTTGCCCTGGAGATCTGATGAATTGCTTAAGCAGACCCGTCCTACGTGTCTGTGTAGCTCATACAATTCCGTCACCCATCACGTTAATTACGGGCAGGTGAAGCGTTTGCTGTGGAAGCTGCAGGTAGGAAAAATATCGTGGTGGCCCGTAGCACCTGCTTTGTGCTGGTTGCCTTGTCAGCTTACTACTTGTTAGCAGAAATGCACCAGCCAGCAAAGTCAAATACCTATAAAATATATAATATTTTATAAATATTTTATATTTATATAAGTCCCAAAATTATTTTCCTGCCTTGCTTCAATAGGAGTAAAGGGCACGGCTTTCTGTTAACTGCATCCCTTAGGAAACTCAAGAACAATGAACCGGCCGGTGGCACGGCATGGATGATCCCAGGCTCTTCCCACCCTCCACTTTCCTCCTTTCCATTTTCCCTCTGCTGTCTATCCAAACATAACACCCTCCATTGAGTAATCCAGGAAAAACGGGAAAACTGTCCCTCGTTCAGCTTTTCCCGTGCCGTGAGATTCAGTCCTTGGGCTGAGAAGCACAACAACCTTCTGTTGCCATAATCTATTATAAAATTTATTATGCCTTAATTGATCTTTAATCGTCCCGGCTTGGTTAGCGCTTATTTATTACTGAGTAACACGTACCCGGGAACCCATTGAAATAAAACCTATTCCAGCAACGAAAGTGCTGACTGAAGGCTCCCGCTACCAGTCACCAGGGAAAGCAGCGCGGACAGAATCCCATTAGATGGATGCCTATAAAGAAAAAGCCAGCCTTCTGTGAAGGGAAAGATAAAATGCAGTCATAATTTAAACTGCTTGATATAGTAAACAGTTAGAATGTGTTTTGCAAATTCCTTTCCGTAGGGGTGAATCGCTCCCAATTCACTTCCTTGCCCAAATATTTAAGAACTTTGAAGTCACCCTATGCAAGATGTCAGGAGGAAATAAAATAAATTGAATTGTGGGCGGTGGTAACAACATCAAGCCCCTGGTTGTCAGCCGGCTCGGAAGCCCTGGGTTTGGTGGCTGAAGCAAGGCCGTTGGTGTTGCAGCGGGTGGCTGTTCACGCCATGGGGAGAGTTGTGGGTCACGGGGTCCAGCTGCCGCCTCGGTGGTGGGTTTGGGGGAACGGAGAGAGGGTTGGTCATGGAGAGGAGAAAGGATGCAGGGCTGGAGGTGGAGGGGAGGACTTCTGAGAGGTGGGCCAAGACTTAGTAACATGGATTCAGAAGAAGCCAAGGCAGGGCAAACAAGGCAACAGAAGAGGACACTTTAAGAAAAAGATGGAGCTTTCAACCCCTGCCCACTGTCCACGGGGCTCTGGGCGCCTGTGTGCCCCGTGCGGCGTGGTGGCGTGGGGCTGCCTGCCTGGGAGCAGCCTCTGCTCAACGCTTCCTAGGGAGAGATTTTATTTCCAGTTCTCATGCCTTTGCCAAACCGAATCCCTTCGAGCTGAAATGCTCCGTGCCAGGAACCTGCTGAAAATGAATATGTCTTTTTTATTTGCTTTCTGGAAACCACAGTGAGAATTGCTCAGCAGCTTTCGGTAACGAGATTAGAGAAATGTCCAGTGTTTAGTGCATGCTACAGAAAAAAAAAAAGAAAAAAAAAATCTTATTATTACCACTCCAGTGTGAAGTTCTAATACTGGATATTTTGCAGTACTGGATTTAAACCAGACCATTCGGCTGCACTTGGAGTTTCTGAATTTGTGATACATATGCAAAATGAATCAAAATTTGAGAAAGTTATGAGTTGTTGACAACGTTGCTTTGTGTGGTGGTCAGTAGAGAGAACCTGGCAGGGATATATCCTGCCCAACTGTTATCCCGTAATTCCCACAATTGTACAGACTTCTGGGAAGCTTTGCATCACCAGATTTTATAGAACAGTCATGAAATAGTAATACTTCCTTCTTCCTTTCCTAAATTTTCTTGTTTTATTTTCCACCCAGAATTACGTTGACAGTAAATTCCCACCTGGCAGAGCAGCAGGTGTCAAGTACAATCATTTATGTCTCATTAGCGTGGTGCAACTTCCATGAACGTGAAAGGCAATCATCTTGATTTGGAGAAGTACAATGCTTATAACCTTTGGTTGTGAAGTAGACGCTGGGGTTTAAAACTGCAGCTTTGGAATGATAAAGAATATTTCTACACCACCTGCAAAGAGTTCAAAATATTTAGTTTTTATTTTCTCTACGAGGTGCAAATGGAAATCTGCGAGAGGTCTTTGGAAATGTTTGGGTCGCAAGACTTGTCAAAGAGAAGGCTATTGGAGTTGAATTGTGCTTTGGGGCGCTGCGTGGGAATTTCCGTGCCCCTGCAAACCCAGGGCAGGTGAGGCTGGCTGCTGAGGTGTCCCTTCTCCTTCCCAGGTTGTAGTAAATGGATGCTGCAGTCCTTGAGGTGCTCCTGTGTAACAGCACAAGGAATTTTCTATGTTGTGCCAGGTGGAAATGGTCAGATGTTCTGAATTATTTCACTATGTATTTGAGGCAGCATCTTTGCTCCCCAAGATCCGCCGGTGGTAGCAGGTTTCAGTGAGAGCCAGAGTGAATCCTTCAGTCGCCGCAGAGGGGGACGGCTGACGGCATCCTACCATGGAAGTGCCAGCCTGCTCCTCTCTAGGAAACCATCAGGAACAATTACACTTTTTAATTACAGCTCCAGTCAGAGCATCACGTTTGCCTTAAAGAGCACTAAAAACCCTTGACATCCTGCACGGGACGTTTCTCTGCCTGGCAGTGATTTCAGGGGATTTAACTCAGTTTGTAATCTCACTTCAGCTTCAAGCTGGAGAGTTTGAAATAAACTGAAGGGAGCTGCTTTTGTGCTGTTTTCCGTAACAAAACATTCACGGTCTGCATTCCATAAATGCTTGGATGAACCCTGCCAGCTAGAGAGCCTGACCTTTTAGGGTTACAGTTAAGTCCCTCGCCACCCTGCCTTTTATTTCGGTTTTCCTGGTGGGCAAAAAAAAGTTTCCACGCTTTAATTTGTGAAAAGCCTGGGAGTTAAGAAACACAACAGGGGAGAAAAGAAGCAATCATGGCTTTGTCATCTGAGGGGGAGGCTGACCCTTGTGTCCTATCAAATTTAGTCCTAAATATATTTTCCCTTTATTGTAAAATGCCCTTCAGCCGGCACAGGAGCTCCTCGTGCCCTCAGCTAATGCATTCAGCAGCACAGGCTCTTTACGGTGAGAATTGAATCTTGTTGCCCCTTGACAGAGATGGAATAACAACGTAATGCAACCGAACATTTTTGAAATGCTAATACTTGCCACCTGCAACTTAATTTTTTTTTTTTTTCTTACAGCCTTTTTTTTTTATGACATTTCACAGTCCCGTAGTCTCAATAGATGGATCTGCATCGTAAAAGTGACACAGGGATGATTTAAGACGGATAGTCAGTCTGGGTGAAACGGATGGCGGGCTTTAAGAGTGTCAGTTTAGCACCTATTACATAGGGTCAATGTTCATTTTCAATACATCATTAAAGCATCCTGCTAAATCACTCAGAAAATGTTCATGTTCTCTGTTTTGAGCCACCATGTTAGATTACAGGGATAATGAAGTGTAACTGCACATAAATGGCGGTATTACACAAGCATATTTTATTGTTTTCAGGGCCCCTGTTTTAGGTTATTCTGAATATGAAACATTAAAAAATCCACAATGAAATACTGAGTACCTCCTTGGGTGATGGTCCCATACTTATGTTTGCAGTCAGCTGCCAGCTCCATCAAATTTGATATCCAGTGAAGTAATTTTCCCACTCTATCAGTTTTACAATATACAGTGCTCACTAAACTAATATCAATAAAATCAAAACTGCCCTCAGCCTGGTCGCTAGTTCTTAAATTACATTACGGAAGATATATTTCTATTATTTTGAGAAGAACCTGGGAAGTTCAGTTATTTCAATAGAACCCACTTTGCCAAGGTCGTTTCAAGTGCAAGGTGATTTTTGCTGGCTCCAAATGCTATTACCAGCACGGAGTCTCGGTGACACCACTGTGATGATTAAAATTTTCGTTGTCAAAGTAAGGTTAAAAATCAGACTTTGGAAGACAGGAATTGGGGCTTACGAACGTAAGATGATAAATATT
The DNA here is from genome assembly GCA_009806455.1 of Tetrax tetrax. NCBI lineage: Eukaryota > Metazoa > Chordata > Aves > Otidiformes > Otididae > Tetrax > Tetrax tetrax. Next base: position 181,725 of record WHYT01016385.1, read on the forward strand.
TAAATAAATTGTTGTAATCTACTCCTAACACTGACTCTTCCCACAATATGTGCTGGTTACCTCTTGGCATGCTCCTGGATCTATGGACAGCATATACTAATACTGAAAATATTAACTTTTGTTGTACTGAAACAGGCAGCAAAAGGCTGGCTAAAGCTACCTTTGCTCTAGTAAATAGAGAAAAAAAAAGTCAGGTTCCCTCAGGCTTATAGAATATTTATTTTCTTTTATTGCATTTTGTAATGGGAAACATGACTTTTATTTACAGAAAGGTCATGCAAGTACATCCCGAGGCACCCGTTCTTCATCCCACCTAATCCAGGACGTCTTACTGTGAGGCTTAAATTAATACCTCGGTTACTTTGGGCTTTGACTACCTTCACCAGTCAGAGACAGATACTTCTGATTTTCTCTCCATTAAGTATGGGGAAGATCTCTAGTTTCAAAGTCCTAACCATCATGACACGGTGGCTTTTCATCTGGTTTTCTAACGTTTTCCTCCTCTGCTCCAAGTTGGTGCAGATGTCCTCTGTCTGCAATGCAGACAGAAAGGACTAGCACATGGTAGAGCCATGAAAGGCTTTGTAGGAATCACAATGGGAAAAGCTTCAAGGATGGAAGTCATGTAGATGAGTGGAGCAGAAGGTGGCACTGGCTGTTGGGACATGGTGCTGCAGATAGTGGAGGAGCTTTCTGAGGCGGCTGATGATGCAGGCACTGCAGGTTTTTTAATGCTTCGGTTGGGAAATTCCTACCATTAACAGGACGTTTGTCTTAATGACAGGCTTATTTTAGAAAATGTTCAAAGCTAATAACTGTACTCAATAGTGATAGTGAACGTTATTGAGTTTTCCCCATTCACCTGTAAAGGATTGTAAAAGCCTTCTACCCTACTGCCAATAAAGTCTTCTGCAGGCTGTATACCCTGCTGCTCAGCTCTTCTAGACCCACCTTTTACCAGGACTTGCAAGGAAACGTTACTTGAGAAGGTGCTGGTTCATGAAAAGAAAAGATACATAAGATTTTTTTTTTTCCCATTAGCAGTAAGTGATCTGCAATGGGACACTGCTACACGAAGAGCCGACGAGAGTCATATTCCTTGATTCTGTTTCCAAGAGCAGTTGGTATTTAAGCACGAGGTACTCCTTCTCCAGGACAGGTTTACATGGGTTTGAGCATCCTTTTGGAAAGGAGACCGTGGCTCTGCAGTTCTTTTTCTAGGCTCAGCTCCCAGCTCTGGTTCAAGGTTGGCAGGGGTCCCCTGTCCTCCTCTCCTGAGCTGTGGGGAATAAGCCCTTCAGCATGAGCTGGGGTTGGGCAGCTCTCTGCTGTCCAGGGAGGACAAACCTTCATTTGGGCCCAGGGAAGTACACTTGTGTTTGTATTTTTAGAGGAAATTACTTTCTACAAAGTCAGTAGAAATGGTCGTATGAGCTATGGAATTTGGTCCTGATTCAGAGACAATTTTCTTGTCCTTTCAATTTGTTTTCTAGCCTTCCCTTTGGAAACAAGCCAGCACTTGCTCCGTGTTCTTGACTTCACTTAATTGCCTGAAAAAAATATTTTTTGAGATCTGTTTGTTTTATTTTATGAAGCTGCTCTGAGTTCTCCAGTCTGCCCGTATTTCCTTATTATAGCACCCTCTTAGTCTTTGCAAGTGTGGCAATATATCAGTATTATCAGGTCTCCGGTCCTTTCGTGTTTTGAAAGCTTCAGTGAGTAATCTCGGTATTTTCCTCTTACTTTAGTGAGGGCTTTATTTATGCCCTACCCTCAACCTTTTAGGTCTTGGACCAGTTTTGGGCCTGCACTGTCAGTCTCTCGGGACAGTGACACTATGCTCCTTGCCACAGCCACCTAGGCACAGTAAGCAAGAAGAGAAGTCACAATGTTTTGTTTTTCTCCTGGCGTTATATAGCTGTGCTTTGATTTTCTCACTGTGCACTAAATGGTGGTCTCGAAGGTTTCTATTCAAAATAAATAAATTAACAAATTAATACTCAAGTCCTGTTGAGTGTTGCACATGACTGTAGCAATTAGCAGCCGCTCCCTCGATAGGTTCTCAGCTCATGGGCTAATTATTTTGCATTTGTCTACACCGATCTGCAACTGCGGTTCCTTGTGTCAGGCAAAAACTTCTGGAAGGCAGCTCTAGCCTGCCTTATGGTTTACTCTGCTTCTAGACCTAAGGAAGCCTCTTGAACTTGTGGTTCTCTGTTGCATGGAGAAGGGACCACGCTTGCCCAAACTCCAGCATGGACTTAGCTTCCAGTTTTCAAAGGAGTTTGCCCTTCGCTGGCAAGTGCATCCCCTCCTCCCTCCTTTCTTCCTCTGAGGAAGGCTCTCCCCAGACCAGCCCTGGCCATGGCTCGTTTCGTGGTTTGTGAAGCCAAGGGCTCCGAGGGAACTGCAGCACCTCTGTGGGAAGCAGAGCGGCCGTGAAGGTGTATGCACAGGCTGCCGTGTCCTGCAAAACCGGTCATTAAAGCATTTGGAGCACAAGAGCTCCTGCGATAAATACGGCCAAGGAATGTAAGTATTACCTTGAGGATTGCTGTTCCGTCTGATTTAATTCTTCTGGCATTTTACTGACAAGTCAAAGACAAAAGTGATTCTGTTAAGAAGCACTGCACTTGCATGGAAATGCTGCAGCTGAAGGTTTTTAAAGGACCGTTATTCAACCTGTGGTATGCGATGCTGTACAGCCATCATATCCTCTAGCAGCTACCCCTCAAACATCTTCTCTAAACCTTTGAACCAGTGGTTTTATGATATGCCTTACCATTTCTATAGCAAAACTTGCTCCACAGATGGTCTTAGCATGAATTAGAAGAAAACATTGTAAGCACTTCATGTAATATAAACACTAGACCCTGAGCGCTGGCACAATTTCACTCTGGAGGCGCAGGCGTGGTCTGATGGCTTGGAAGAAATGGCATTATCTCTGGGTCCACATAGCTCTTCCTCCAGTGAAACCCAACTGAACCAAGCCAGTTTGGCCTAATTCGTATACATGCCTGCATCTGAATGTTATGCCACTGTAAAACAAGATACTAGGGGATAAAACTTTAAAGGTTGGTAATAAAAAGGTAATAAATGGAGATATACAATAGGCTGATGGGAAACTTCATTTATTTCCCCGAGTTACAGGTGACCTCATAACTCATAAGTGGTGGAGCAAGGCGGAGTTATGAAAGTCATGAAAGGTCATCAATAACAAGTGGAAATAAATGAGTTTGTCTATTGTATTTTCTATTTGCATGCATCACCTGATGAGAAATGTGACAGTGATGTCAGGGTGATGAGGCTGGGAAGGAGCCCAGGAGGAGTGGAGCATCCTGCAGCAGCGCTGCTGGGTCCCCAGCCCCGACCTGCATGGGGGGCACCCTGCCTGGGACACGGCGCCGTCTCCTCCATCAGAAGTGAGGGATGTGAAAAGCTCCTAGCTGAAGTAGAAAAGAGGCAAGGAAAAATGTTTTTACACTGAGGGTGGTGAGGCGCTGGCCCATGTTGCCCAGAGAGGTGGTGGATGCCCCATCCCTGGAAACATCCCAGGCCAGGTTGGCCGGGGCTCTGAGCAACCTGATCTGGTTGGAGATGTCCCTGCTTCTGGCAGGGGGGTTGGACTGGGTGGGCTTTAATAGTCCCTTCCCACCCAAACCATTCCAGGATTTTAGGATTCTAAGGTACAGCTGAGGATGTGGCTTGTTGTCCTGGTCCCATAGGCACCGTTGCCATGGGGTAGCACACACTCTTTTGCTTTTGCCGGAGGTAGCCGGAGAGGTCTCCAGAGCACATGCAAAGACTCAGCAAGGATCAAGAGACTCCAGCAATGCCAACTCAGGTGACTTACAGTGCAATGTAACAGTGTGAAGATGAAGAAAGTCTTTTGATGACGTTTCTTCTGGCTGTTAGTTCAGTGGTTGTATATTTTAATCCAGCCCCGGTCTCCTCTCAGACTGTGTCCCCACTTTGCCCTTCTGCAAGCCTTTGCAGAAGCCAAGGTCAAACCAAGGCCTGACGACCACTGAAAACGCAAACCTTGCTCACATTTTAAGATGAATGTTCCAAGAAGGCAACTGTGTGGACTTAGCTATTCCACCCGTAATGGGATTATAAAGTAATCTCGGAGAGGCTGGAAGAGTAACCTTGGGAAATAAGGCATGTGTCTGGTTCTGGTTCAGATACGCTCTGTAACTGCAGCTAAATAATGCCTGTGTCTGCTTCAGCTCCCCATCTGTAAAGCAAGGAATTTTACGTTCTTTCCATAAAGGAATATTACTTGGGAGAGGAAAAAAAACCCAAACAACAGCTATGAATTGTGCAGATATTTTTGTCCTGGAGAACCATCCACAGAGCAGTACTCGAATGGGAAGTCACTAGAGGAAACTAAAAGAACGGTATTTTGATGAGTCAGTTAAAGAGCCAACGCTCTTCCTGCTGACAGAGTATTGAACTTCAAAATTTGGTTAGAAGGCACTGTTTTGCTGACAGCACTGTCTTTCAGAGGACATGCAAAATCAACATCTGACCATCTGTAGTCATTTAAGATTCACCCATAATGTTTTTTGTGATGGAGGGGTGTTTTTTAACCTTGACATCCTGGACAAATGCCAACTTCTCCCACTCTGTGTTACTCATCAAACACAAACTCCTTGTGTCCTCTTCTGCCGTGAAATACCCTGCTGAGTTCTTGGGCGTTTGCTGCATTTCACACCTCGAGAACAAGCAGAGGTTTGCACCTCCCACTGCCATTGCAGCAAAGCGTGAGTTTCGGTGGTATGGTCCACATAGTCCTGGAGCGAGGCCACTGGAGCCCTTGTGCTGAGTATTAATGGGAGAATAGGAAGGCGGGCTCTCCTGACTTTCGTCTTCCAACCCTGCGGGAGATAAGCGTGCTTTTTCCTTAAACACGTAGTGTGAGTTGTGATGAGCAGGTAATACCTTCAGGTATGGCTAAGTGAAGAAAATAATTTAAGCAAGTTTCCGTACTGCAGTAGGCAGTATTAGAGAAGATCATTGTGAAATATTTCTGTGCCTCACTGCTTGAAAATGTTGGGGAGCACTGATTTACTTGCTTTGGTGTCCTTGGCTTTTCTCCTTCCTTCAATCACTATTATCTGTAACTTGGGAAAAAAGGCTCCGTTCAGTCTGAAAGGAACAGTTCTGCCATGGTTTATGAATGCTTTGTTTGCTCAAACATCTGAAATATATTGCTCTGAATCATTAAGAGCCTTTTTTTCACAGTATGTCCCTGACTTCAGTACTTCATCCTTGACGTTTCCTATATAAGCATTGCTCTTGATTTATACTGAGACTTAATGATTTGCAGTGCATGAGGTATGAGAGCCATGGCTTCAAAGGAGGATTTTAAAATTACAGGCGTAGCTTTAACTTGGGTCAAAGAAGAGAAGTGCCTGTGTGAGTCAGTCCTTGGCGCGCACCTTGAGATGATGTTTTTGGGGGCAGTCAGTGGCTTGCTGCAGGGGAACAGCCAAAGCACGAGTGAGCAGGGGTCATCTCAGAGCGCGCTTGAATAGCCACAGGACCTGATCCTGTGCTTCTCTCCAAGCTGTTTGATGAGGTTTTATCAAGCGTTGCCCACAGCCCGTGCTGTGCTGTGAGCCTGTGCGATGAGCCAACCCGCCAGCGCTTTGCAGAGGGTCTGGAGGAATTTTCCTGGAAAGTTTGTATTGCCCGTGGTTGGAGGTGAGGTTTGCCTTGCTCACAGCAGCGCTGAGCATGGCTGTCCTCTGATTTTAATGAAACGGGTGGAAAATTACAGTCCTCCTTGATCTGACCAGGATGGAAAGAGCAGTCTCTCTCAGCTTTTGGCAGTAGTTGGAGGCATTTTCATTTGCAGGATGCCCTTTTTATAGCATCAGAGACTATCTTTTCCATTCCACACGTTGACAATTTGCTTTCTTGCTCAATGTAGTCTTAATAAGGGGAGGGGAAAAAAATACTAAAAAAGATGGAGAAATTAGAGGTTTGGCAAAAGATGAAGCAGAGCTATAAGACAAATGAAAGAGTAGTCATGTCACCTGGTTCAAACAGCGTAATTTAGCTAATGCTTATTGAATCGCTTCCACCTAGGATTAACCACTGCCAGAAACACTCGCTCATGCACCTCGGGTCTTGCCAGAGACAGAAATGTCAAATGCTTGTAGCCGAGTTGGTCACCGTACTGAAAACATCTGAAAGCAGAATTCAGGGATAAGATATAAACAATTATTATTATCAATAATTTATGGCATTTTGGGGGGTTTCGGTGGTACCGCTCACGAGCAGGGAGACAAGGTTTGCTCTGCTTGACAGAAGTCATTTTATCTATCCGTTTCCCATGCCAACTTCTGGCACTTGCGTACTTCCATTGCAGTTCTCTAGGGCATGAACCATTTTTTTTTTTTTTTTTAGTATAAGTTTGAGCAAAGCTTTGCCCTCTGAATCATGGTTGGGTGTGCTGTGTCTCACCAGCCATATGTAAAATCCGAACCAAATCTTGTCAGGCATCATGTCTGGTGCTGCAACAGTGTTGGGACTAAGTAAATAATAGCTCTATAGATTACCGTTAATTGTTTACCCAAATTAATAATAATACAGTTGAGCCAATTAAAAATGTAGGATTTAAGATTGCTTTGAGCAGATACCAGCCACAAAGGACTGTACATCAGTTAAAGTAGTGCAGAAGGCTTTTCCCTGAACGCAGGTGTGTGTTATATCTTGGTGAATGTATGTCATGTCAGGTTTGTGAAAATCATTTCATTATCAAAGCCGTGATTTACAGAATGGGTCATAGGTACTGGTGCGTACAAACCAACCGCTGATCTTACTACGACTTGCGTCGGCTGCCAGTTTTACATTGGAAATTTTTAACTTTGACGTTACCATCGTGAGCAGTAGCTCCACTTTAATGCTGTTTTCTGCGGTTTTCCTATCACAGAGAGATTATTTGGGTAAGATATTAGCAAAAGCAATTGAGCCATCAGTGCTGATGTTCTGCGCAAGAGAATGGCTTTTTTTTTGTGATGTACTAATTTGTGTCTTACTTTTGGAGAGTGAATGAATATATTTTGAATGTTGTTCCTGTTTCTCTGCATAAAACAGAGGAGGAGGAGGGTCTGGCTGGAGCAGGTGGGGAAGGCTCTTGTTCAGGGAGGGACTGGCCGTGAGGAGGGACACCGCTTTAACCGTTTCTGCAATTGGGTTGTTGTGGTGCACACATGGACTGGCAGTCTGGGACAATTTCTGGGTTTTTTCTTCACATTAAGAGTGAATTGTTTCTTGGAAAAACAGAGCATCTGGTTGATAATATTTGTGATGAGCGCTGTGCTAAAGATCTTAAAAAGAAACTATCCCCGGGCTCTTGGTGTGATGAATATTGTTATTTGCGGCACTTGGCGTATGGTGGCTATGCTGGCAAATAATTCAGCATTAAACAAGCTTTCATTTGGCCCGCTTGATTTCTGGGCTGTTGTAAATTAAAGATAGGTTTAAAGATTATGTTTGTATTTAAGTTATAGACTTAAGCAGCAATAATTCATTATATGTATATATAGTGCAATGCACGTTCCTCAAATGTTCAGTTTATTGAGCTGAGTTTAATTTGTGATCATTAAATGTAAACAAGTCATGTACCTCCTGCAGTCAGCCTAAAAAGTCAGTATGTAACAGCTGTTAGCAAAATGGTGATACCTAAGATTGTGTTTTGTTAGTAGAAGAGATGTCTGTGTTGTGGTCCATAATCACCTGTCTAGGGAGGAGCTGGTGGGTACCACAGAGCCATTTAATGTCGCATACGTGGAGATGATGAGATGCAGCTGGTGGAAATTGGGAAGGCAACAATTAAAAAACAGGAGGGGAAAAAAGGGATCGTTTTCATAGGAAGAATGGAAATGTGCTTATTATTTTAAATATGGTCGGGTGGAGGGGATGAGTACGAACGTGTTGCGGCAGGCTGGTGTGGTGGAAGAGCCGAGGTGGGCTGAGGGCTGTGCAGGGAGTGGCAGCCCAAGTAAGCCTGGGCTTTAAGATCTAAACTTGGGTGCAGTTTGCACAGACTTGCACAGAGGAAATACTTCTCAGGGTTTGGCAGAGAAATTCCTTTGGCCAGAAGTGGCGGTGGCTGTCCCTGCAAAGCTAGGAGTAGGACCACGCTGCGTTTTTATCCTCATCAGCCTTTGCCAGGTCTGGATGCGTGAGGAGGGCGAATGTTGAGTCTGGAGGTGATGGGAAGAGCTGTGCCAGCAACAACGGGGAAGGGAGACCAGGACCAATCCTCCATGGGGTGACGGGAGGTCTCAGCTGGGTCAGAGCTGAGCAGGAATGAAGCCGAGGGGCTAAAACGTACTTTGTGTGGAATAATCCCTCTCTGAGGCCGTGCAACTCGCTTAAGGGAAACGTGTCAAAGGTGCTTGCGAGCGTTTCTGAAGCGGATTTAATGGAGAAGGGTGTTACAGGAAAAATCCGGGGAGAAATGAATCATTTCTGCCTTCAGAGCTGCATTTGAATAGGTGAAAATAAGGTTGAGGATATAAGATAAGCAAAACAAAATATTGAATAGCTGCTCTCTAAATAAACCCTGTCTGTTCTGTGCAAAAATAGCGTACGCTGGCGGAATTAAGAAGGGTGCCCGTGCGACCCGAGTGATGCAGACTCTCCTTTTCTTGTTGCCCTTTGCAACCTGAACGTTCTTCTAATGCCAGGGGGTTTTATGTGGCATGAGACTTATAAGCCTGGCTGATAAAGCACAGCTTCTATAAATCATTTTGCTCTGCAGATTTAAAAGTTTCAAGAAGCTGATGTCAGTTGGTACACAAAGTCTGACTGGCCACATTAGATTTTGCCAGCATATCTTGCTTTTCAATATGCCTTTTAATACGATAGCCTGGATGATTTGTTTTTCCTGTTACTTTCAGGGATGCAGCATTTATCATTCTTGTATTACTGAAATTTAAGTTTCTCGCAGCAGTAGCTGCAAATCTCTGCTTCAAAGTATTTTTCTGTAATTAAATTTCAGTTTTATATGTGGATTTTATCTGTGAGCCTCTAAGGGTTTTTAATGAGAAATCCAGAGACACGACACGCTTGTGGGTATTTCTGTGGCCCCTATTGCCATGGTTGCTGAGAAATCTTTTCAAAAGTGTTATTCCTAGAGTGGCCCAGCAAGGTCTTTCCCATGGGGGAAACTGAGGCACAGGAGGGGTCACTGTCTTTCCAGACGAGGACTTAAATTTACTTTTCCTGCCATCGCCACTGTTTGTCCCCATCTCTGGAGCTCTCTGCAGAGGTTTCCACTCCATTGGAGAAGCCATGCATGAAGCCTGTGCTTACTCGATCCCTCCTTGTCCCTTCCAAACCTTCTGTTGTCCAGCCTGCAATTCCCCATGGAGACTAAACCCACGGCCAGAGTCTTGAAATGCTGAATCAAAATCTTGTTCAGAAGTCCCAGCTGCCTGCCAGGCACGGCGCGGGAGTGCTGATGAATTACCCGGCCCTTTCTGCGCGGTGTTTAAAAGGCTTTTAACTGCAGGGGATTTGGCTTGAAAAGGTTTAACTGGGAGAAGACTTGCCCCCAACAACAGATGTGCTGATAGTAAGAACCAGGAGATTTTCTTTAGGCTCTGTTCTTTGCTTTCTGTTTTCCCTTCGCCCTCCTCTCCAGAAGGAAATGTTCTTTAATTACCTGTTTCTTTGCCAATCGCTGCTGTTCCTCTGCACATTTCAGACTTTCCCCCAAACTTTACTTAGACGGTTTTGAATATGGGAAGGACGTGGACGAGAGTGCTGATGCAGAAGCTTTTACTAAGTGATGTATTTTTAAAATACAAGATACTATCTGGATAAACGTTGCTGCAGAGCAACCTTACTGTAACCTTGCACAGTCCCCCAGCCGAATTTGCGCCGTTAGTGCCAGTTCAGAGCTACGTGTCGCTGCGACACGCGGTGAATAGGTCCAAAGCCTCACCCACCCAAGGCAGGACAGGCAGGACTGGTGTCGGGATGAGGAGAAATGCATCTTCCAGATGCACGTTGGGCTGAGCCCTGGCGTAGGTGGATGGAGTTTTTATGTCCATAATCCTGCTTTGCACCCCGGGAGGTGGTGTTTCTGAACGATGTTATACAAATCCCACGTCCGGCCAGGGGGGCATGGCATAAACATCTGGGTATGCCCTATAGCCCCTCGCTTCTTACTGCGTTGGTTTTTCCCTGGTTTCATAACCGTAATTTGCAAATGAAATGTGTTCTGGTTTTATACTGCTGGTCTGAGACTCAGGAAGGTATTCCTAAGGAAAATCACCAAAAGCCTTGGAGAGAGGCTGAATTTTTACTTTAATGAGTCAAGACCCCAAATGGGCAATGGCTGGAGTGGAAGGGGTGAAATAACTCAGGTTCTGGCTTGGGAGGGGGTGAGCACTGGAAAGCAGAGTCCTTGCATTTATCAAGTATCCTGAGCGTAGCTGCAGTTGGAAAAGGTGCAAAATCTGTATAATCGCCGTGGCTGAATTTGCAGTCATCCATAGAAAGAGCAATGAAAGCTCCATGAAAAATATTACTAATGCTTATTTACCACTCAAAAGGTATGCTATCACTCGATTGGGCTGTTTATGGATGCAGTAAATGTGGGAATATGAAAGAAATAAATACACCTGATTTTAAATGCCTGGGATTTTTTTTAAGAAACCTCTACTGTGGGGTTTAGAAGCAGTGTGGGGCTCCTTCCTTGGCTCCTTGTTTCCTGGTTCATGCATTTTTCAGTGTATCGCATTTGTCGCATAATGCTGGCCAAGAAATCGGAGTGAAGCGATCGGAGAGTGAGAGATTGGAGCAGTTTGATGCAGCCATTTTTGTTGTCTCAGTGTTTTTAAACGAGTGCTTCTTGAACCCCAAAGACCCTGTGGCCTGACTTGTCTCTATTTTTGAAGTAATTTACGTACGCATTACAGTGGTTCCCACAAGTCATGCTGGACTTAATGGTCTGACAGTATTTCTGTGATAAACCCTAGGGGTTTATAGAGCAACCATAAAAATTCACTCCAGGGAGAAACTTGGCATGCCACATCCTCCACCAGAAGCTATCTTTTCCTGCCTTAAATCAGGTGTAAATCAGCTCAGCTGCTGTGACTTACAAAAGTTACAAAAAAAGAAAAAGTTTAGTGGTTTCATATGTTTTTTTGGACCTCTGAAATACCATGGTTTCAATATAGATAGTGGCTGGTCTTAAAAGTTTCGTTGCTTTGAAAGCTGCCACCCATGCTAAAGAGTTCTCCATTTTGAAGCTAAGGTATTTCTGAAGGACTGGGAAAAAAATTTTAAACCCCTAGAAATCCCGAAATAAGCATTTTACAAAGAGAGAACTGTTGCTTTTGTGGCAGAGAAAAAACTATTTCTGTAAATTCAAATAGGTTCAAGTAGAGAGTGCAAGATACAGCGAGCAGCTGTAACATCTCTCATCTGTCCCAAAAAACCCCATAATGTTCTTTTTTTTCTGTGGGTTCAGTGAGTGATTTTGATATTGCTCTCTGTAGTTGTTCAGAGAGTATGTATGTTATAGTACATAGTGGGTGTATATAGTATACTGTAGTATGGTTTTGACTTTTCTTAAGAAGGTGTTAAATCTTTTGAGTCCAGCCAGTTTTACTTTTCAAATTAATAAATTTACTGGGGAAATGCGTGGCTGTTACAATCTAGGCAGGACACTGTTGGCACAACATGGGAATATTTTATCAAAAATTAATCATATCAACATTGCTCTCAATCTGTGGGAAATAGGAATTTAAAATAAAAACAAATGCATTTATGTAAACTGTTCTCTAAAATAGACTACTTATGCCTATTTACATAATGAATCCATCACTTATCACCCTCAGGAGATTAGATAATTAAGCACTGAACAACTTATATTTATTCATGTAGTTTCAAGAGTGAATGAATTATCCCTTTCTGCACAAACTAAATGTTCTTCTGATTAGTAACAGGAGGGCAGTGATGGGATTTTATGGTGGAAAGTGTGTTGCTTGTTTTCTTTAAAAGAAAAAAAAAAAGAAAATAAATTGATCTTTAGAATACAGTACATAAAGACGCTGTGTTTGGTTAAAAGTCAATATAAGTGATTTTTAGCAAATTGATTAGTTATGTGAATGTTCTTGATACAAATTCATGTGGGAAAGCTGGGCTTCTTTTCTTGTGTATGTGTGATTTTTTTGAATTAATTTATGTATAATTTAGATAAAAACCTAAGCAGCTGTTTGAACAGAATTTGCCTCTGCAGATGTAGATGTTTCCAGTGCAGGTGGCTCTGTTGGAGTTACTCAGTTGGAATTTCTCTATAGTCAGTGTGAGAAACTGGCCTGCCTTGGGTGCAAATCACCCCATCCCATTAAATGGCCAAGCCAGGCACGGTGACCCAGGGCCCCGCGTGGGCTCTGGAGGGGACTGAGACACCAGCTCAGAGATGGTACTGGCCTCCAGATCTCTGACGTTCAGGAGATCTGAATCCATCCTCACAGAGCTGGGAAAAAAAAAACCAAACTCCTGGTTGCTCTCAAATCCAACAGATGGAAATTGCACTCATGCTCCCACAGGGGCATTTCTTTACTCTTCCAGAGGATTTGGGGGAATATGCAGATATTTTGCAGGAGTAAGGGAAGTTTAGTCTGTATGTGAAGTCCTAATCCCTCTTAGATAGAAACTGGACCAGACTGTCATAGATCTTTTTCCCCCCCCTTCAAGTTAAGCTTTGTTTTATTCTGCCTATTCTTATTATCTAAACAATCAACAAATTTAAACAACTTGATCCTAGTGAAAGGTGCCCTTGCCCATGGGAGGGAGTTGGACTAGATGATCTGTGAAGGTCCCTTTCGACTTAAACTGTTCTGTGATATGGCAGTAATGGTGTCTTCTGAACACACAAAATGTCTCAGTTGCTGAAGAAGAGTAAAAGACATTGTAATTTCAGTTGTTCTAGTAGCTGTTTTTCTCTTACATCTAATCTAAAAGTCATAGGCAGACAGACTTGAAGAGTTGTTCAACTTGACAGGGATGAGAGACAGGGTCTTGTCCTCTAGCAGCGTGCCAGGGCTGAATATCGCTGGTGATTTGCACACATTTATTCAGAATTCCACGAGAAGACAAGGTTTTAGCTTTCAGTGCAAGGTTGGGACCTACCTCAGGGAGTCATAGCCTGTGGCCTTCAAGAGTAAAGACAGGAGAGTGTTTGAGGTACTAAATTCTTTCTTGCTGCTAGAAATATGATTATGCTTTTTTATTACTTAGAAAACAGCATTACTAATTTAGTAGAGAATTTACAATAAAATGCTTCCTGAAGTAGCACCCCCTAGGTCCTGAGGATCTATAAATTACATTAAGGACTTGAATTATTGCAGTTACAAAGTAAAGCTGAGATATGAACATTTCTACCTAGCTTTAGAAACCATTTTATTATTCACATTAATTAAGCTTAGAGCCTTAGAGGGATGCTGCATTGTCGTACCTCTTTTTGAGAGAAACCACACTCCTAAAATGTCCTGCGGAGGCCAGCTGGGCAGCAGTGGTCACACCAAAGGGGGCAGAGCGAGCTCTTGATGATGTTTCTCACGGGTTATAAAGCCAGAAGCCACGTCCCGATCACCTGCTCTGAGCTGATGTGGGAGCTGTAGGAATTCTCTGGGTTAATTAATTGTGAACAACTTTAATCATGTTCATTAACAGCTCTAATGTTGTTAATTAATAACATAAACATTTTTAGTAGGATGACTGGCTTTCCTGTAGTTCCGAGTTGGTGTTCAGAAAATGGAGATTTCTTTCAGGGCTGGGTGATGAATAGTCCTTTCACCTGACTCTGGAAAGGAGAGAAGACAGCAAATACGTCTAGGTAAGACTGGGTTGGTTGAACCTTAATAACCAGCAAAATGTGATAGCATGGCAACATTTCTTCTGGAGATAGTCCTAAAAACAGCCGGTGTGACAAGTTTTCAAAGGCATGCAAACCCAGGGTGATTTGTGTGCTAAGGTTTTTATTAATTCATTTGTTTGGTCTACAGAGTAGGGTAGAGACTAAATTACGTGCTAATATGAGTAATTTATAAGCGTGTTACACAGTGCTTTACAGATTCAGACCCACTGTGAACTGCCCTTCATTTCTTTTTATCTCTCTGCGGTGACTAATCTCATCCCAGGGTCTCCCAAACAGTATCGCTGGAGTCGCTCTTTGGCTGACCAAATCTCATGTTCAGCTGCATGTTTATAAATACATCTCATGTCATTTAAACATCCATTGGCTGCAGTCAGCTCAGATTTAAGAGGATCTAAAATTGTTCTCCCCTCTCTATGCAAAGCCAAATACATTTCATCAAAATTATTGGGGAAAAAAATAATTATAAAAGGTGTATCTTAGTTTTGCCTCTTATCCATTAATTGTTCTGGTTTCCTTAGTTCAGTTAGCTCCTCACCTGAGAACGTATTCAGCTAGAGAAAACTCTTGTATCTATTGAAACAAACACTGAAATCACCGTTGACTTTCACGCTGCAATATTGGGCCACAAGGCAGTAAACAGATTTTGCTAACGCAATGCGGTGCGTGAACACAGCTGCAGGACTTGGGGATTTGGGTGGAGGCTAAAGTTTTCATCCTGTAAAATCAATCTTGGCTTGAACCACTGCTGGAGAAACCTGGTGTATTTAGGGTTGCATTGCCCATGCTTCAGTTCAGAAACAAAAGGTCTCTTTGCTCAGGGGCGTTAATTTGGGGCAAGAATCTGTGCTTGAGACTTGCTTTGAAAGTCATCCTCCCGTTGCTTCAAATAAGGCTACATCTTGGTTCATATTCTCCCCACTGAGAGCAAATTACAGGATGAAAAAAGCATTGCCTCATCCCCTAAGCAGAAGTTAAGCGGTAGTCAGTTGCTCCATATTCCGTTTTAGCAAGGCGAGATATCCGTGAACAAATGTAACAATGATTAAAGGGGACAACAATGTATTTAAAAGTTATTTTTTTTTTTCAGATTTAAGGGAGAAGATCTAATGAGTGATATTAAGCACTTTTTAAAGAGTGAAATCTGCTTCTGTGGTAGTGTAGCGTGAGCAAAGGCAGGCAGGCAACTGACATTTCCTATGTAAATTATCTCCACGCAGCTCTAAATCAATGAGTTTTTCACCATAGATGCTCATTCCAGGTTGCTCCCTATAATGACCTCAATTATACACGTCTTCATTGTGAAATTATGATTGCCTTTGGCGGGCTGCAAATGACAGCAGAGGAAAGATTTCCGTGATAAAACAGCACAACAAGTAATACCTGCTCGCATTAGTATGCACAGCTTGCAAAGGTGCGGTGCAACTCCAGCTTAGCACCTTAGAAATAAAATTGGAGCAGAGGAAGCGCTGAGGAAAATGTTCAACAATATCTTGACATTTTTAACAAGAAAAGGAATTAGTAAGACTTCATGTTCTCTAATGTACCACTGTGGGACCTGGTATTGCAAGAAATTTAACATAAGAACATCAGAATCGCTACACCTGGGTCACCAAAGGTCCACAGTGCTTTACAGCCTCTCTCGGAGTGAGTATAATACCAGACAGAAAAGGTGTGAGAGGCAGGACAGAGCGATCCTTCCCCTCAGTAACCTCTCGGCGTGAACGCTGGCATGCAGGGAGTGATCCCTCACCTTCCCACACAGGGGATATGGGTTTGAAGATGGCACTGCCCTAATTCCTAGAGCTGCACAATTTTCAGATACTGAGCTGCCCCTGTCACCAAATAAAGGTTGCAGTGTCCCGGCTGCCTTTTACTGACCTTGATTTTGTTCTGCATTTGGCACAATACCTGAACAATGACTCCAGGATGCACAGAAACACAGTTACACCCCTTCTTTCTTAAAGGTGGTTATTACAAAGGCTTTAACCCTGTCTTGGACTGTTAAAAATTGGGTCAAAAATTATAGCATCCCATTCTCTGATGGCAGTGTGGTTGGCAGGAACCTTTTTTTTTTTTTTGTTCCCAGCTGGAATGGACTGAGGACTTGCTTCAACTGAAATCCCAGTTTCAGTTGAAGAGTACCAGGTTTGACACAATTTAATAAATATGATCAGCTAGGACAGATACTGGTTGAATGTGTTGAATATAGAAAATTATTTTGCATGCATCAGGCTGCAGAATTTCCAAATGATTGTAAAATTGCTCGATTTTAGGACCAAATTCCATTCCAGCTTGTGTTCTGCAAGTGAACGCACTCTGAATATTACCCATTTCTTCTGTTCAGTTTTATATGCATGGTAAAAATCCTTTTATCTCCTAACGGTTTTTAGAAATAAAATGAATAGTGTTCAATACTTAATCTAGAGGCTCTACACAAAATCATTACGGTGACTTGAATAATTTGTACTCATAATCCAGCTAGCATTGGTGTGTCTAAACTCTGTAACTTGAGTTCAAGATGCTGAGTTTTTTTAAAGATTTTTTTTTTTTAAAAGCCCAGCCCTTGCTGGGCTCTTTTGCCTCTTAGGCAATATCTGTTTCCTTCCCAATACACCTGGTTATGTAAGGAAATCTTTTCTGTTTGTAACAGTAAAGCAATGAATAAAGCCACAAAAAGTAATCCTGTATTAGTAGAAAGGCTTTCAGATGTTAATAAGATGCCCTCAAATGTACTGGTAATAAGATGCCCTCAAACATACTCCATAGAAAGACTCAGAAAAGGAGTGTGTGTGTATTAGTGATCTGTACTAATTACACACTTTAACAAAAAGTCATCTCTTGGCCTGATATGGTTCATCCAAGAATGGCAGCTATACAAGGTGTCTTCTTAATTAAAAGTTAATGTATTTTTCATTAGTGTGCTTCTAAAATGTAAAACCAATGCCTCTTTAGCTGTCATTTGGAAGATGGGCAGGGAGCCTTAAATACTACTGCAACAAAACACTCAGAAATGATGCTGAAGAGGGAGCTGATGGGAGCCCAGCATGAGCCAGAGAACTCAAGGCAGCATGAGAAACAGCAGAGGGAATTAAGGAAAACAGCAGTAGGATGCAAAAACAATTCTCTTGTAAATGAATGACCCTCTATTTCATTTCTCCTCAAGAAAAGAAGTCTTCATTAGCCCTACTCCATGCTACAAATTATTGTAATTATCAGTTCTTTATCCTGTCAAGTGCACTCCGAATATTTTATTCATTAAAGGGAGCTCTCTTTTATGCCGAAAATAACGACTTCGGCAGCCCCCGGGCGGTGCTGGGCTGCCCCGGGCGAGGGCGGTGGGCCGGGACATCGCCCTCCCGCGGCCGCTGTCCGTGGTGCTGAACGGCCGCGCCTCCGGTCTCCGGCGGGTCCCGGGAGCCGCGCGGTTCGACGGTCTGTTAACCGGCTTTGCCACTGACCTGCTCGGTGAGCTTGGGTGGGTGACGTTCATCCCTTCCCAACCCTCCTCTCCGTTTGGATTTTAAAGTTTCAGATGTAGAAACTGCTGGTCCAGCTGTCTCAGCCCCTGTTCTCATCTAACGCCTACAGGAGCCGCTGCAACCCAAATAATAGCAATAAGTTGGTCAAACATTCCTATTTTTGATCAATCATATGTCAAAACTATAGCTACCATTTCTTTAAAACAGCTTGTACTCTTTCTAAACTAGCGCTAGGAATATTAAGTGGGAGAATGGCTAACCGCTGGCAGACACGACATGCAATGCTGTATCGATCGCTTTGCAGCCCTAGGCCAGGCTCAGATCTGCAGTGGTGAATAACATTGGTGGCACATTGAATTAACTTCTCGCTTAGTTGGAAGGAGCAGGAAGAGAAAGGATGGAAAGCTGTTTGGGTACTGCTGCACAAGCAGGTTTTGCACTAAGTGTTCACAATCAGTTACTAGATCAGTGCACTGAAGGGAGTCCTTCCAGGCTTCCCAAGGAGACTGAAATGGACTGAATATTTTAGCGAACAGATTTAACAGATTTACTGCTCAAGAGATGTTAAAACAGTTTTAAAATTAGAGAGTATGTGAAGAGATGGAAAATGATGCTCGCAAAAAAATAGATGCTATTTTTTTTTAATTTTTATTCCATGCATTTCTGTAGTCTAAGCCACATAAAACAGTGCAAGATTTTCCCACCAAAGCTGTCAACTTTTAAGGCAAAATTACATCTTAAGCTGTGAACTGACATGATAAAAATGAGTGTTTGGATTCAGTGAAAGTCAGTGCTTCTTCAGAGGGCTGTAAGAAAGTGCACATAGCATTTAGACCTTACCAAGGCAGAGATGCTGTAAGTGATACGTGCAGGCAAGCAGGATGAAGAGCACTTTTGCTAGCTGATGGGAGGGAGTAACCTGACTCCATGTCGTTTTATAGTGTCAGCACTGCTGGAAGTGGTTTTTCCCAAAGTGCATTGTCTTGAGTGAGACAGCATCAGTCTCTTTGATCCCTGTTTTACCTCAGGTAATGCCAGTGGATCTGGGGAAGGAGGGGTCTTGTGGCCAGTCCAAGTTTCTGAGGTAGCTGAAGCAATGTAACACCAAAGTCCTGTGGACATTCCCTGCTCATCTCAATGGGCCGTTACGTTAAAAGACTGATTTTCAGCATTTATGTGCAATATAGTTTTGATGCTTTCTTGTTGCAGAGTTTGTGAATGAGAGTAAGCAAAAAACATCATGTGGAGGATGAAATTGTGAATGTAGCAGCTTTGACAATGTGGCCTGAGTGCCCTGTTGCTGGCTTGCTGCCGCTAAAATCCTTGATAATAACAGTCTGCACTCACAGCAATCCTGGTATCAAATGTGTTACCTACCTGTGTTGCCACACATGACGAAATATGCAGATGCATCTTGTGAGCATTGGCCAGAGGAAATTATGTGATCTTAGTGTGGTTTCAGAGAGATATTGGTGTGGTTTTCAATAAGGTCTGCTGCCTCAGGTGCTTCTTTTGTGAGGTATGTATAAGTCAAAATAAATGTATTTTTTAGTTTAAATAAAACATGAGAAAGCTTAGTTTAAATAAAATATGAGAAAGCTTTTCACTCCTTGGATATAAGAACATCTGTATCTCAGATGCCATATATGGCTGCATTTGCTAAAGGAGCTTTCATGCTTGGTAACTTCCCAATATTTGGGCAATTTAAAACAGGTTGCTTTCTGTTTCAGTGACAACATTCTTACCTTAATTGTGTTTCTTCAAGGAAACAACCTGACTCATTCTTGTGCCTTTTCAAAGGACCTTGGCAGGAGTCTTCTAGAGAAACAAACCCAGACACTCCCAGGCTTTGTAGATTAAATATTGCATCCAGGTTTGCCAGGGGACCCATCTTAGTGCCCTAATGCCACAACTACCACTCGACATCTCAGGAAAATTATGTAGGGAGTTTGTTGCAGATTTAATTTCTGTCTCCCTTACTTGGCTTTACTGTTTAGGAGTTCTTTTACAACATAGATATCTATCTCCGTGCCAGAATCCTTCGAAGTCCTTCCTGGAACGAGGAAGAAGACAGGCAGAGTGGGGAGAAGGGGAACAGCTTCCCTTTGTAGTACTCAGTGTTACTCCTGTTTTGTTGCCTTTGGCAGAGGTGGTTCAGCTGAGCCTGCCGGAGGACCAGAAGATCAGTGTTACCACCATCACGGTTGGCCTGAGCGCCGTTCTGACGTGCAGCATCCGTGGGGTGCTGCGGCCCCCCATCGTCTGGAAACGCAACGGCGTCATCCTCAACTTCCTGGACTTGGAGGATATCGATGTAAGTCCTGAATTACTCTTGTCATTTTCTTTTTAGGACTTTGAATGTGACTTCATTTAACAGATGATAGTTTTAAGGGAACAAGTTTTATCTCATTATTATTGTGGAAATCTGAAAGTTGGCATGATATTTTGATTTTATGTGACTGTGTCTCAGGAATAAAAGCAAAATAACATGTATGGAGCTGAGAACATGAGTGCTTGGAATATGTTATTATGAAACTGAAACTCAGTACCGTAATAACCCAGCACTTACATAGCCCTGGTATTTCTTCCTTTGTTGCTCATTCAGTTTGGTGCAACCTGTGGTCCGTGGTCAGCGGCCCTGGAAACCCAGCACTCTAGCAGCCCTGCAAACCATTAACTCCTCAGGGATCCCATTCCCAGTACAATGAAACAGGTTCACTGAGAGCACGAAGCAATACATTTATGGTTGGCAATGAAATCTCTCCTCTATCTAAATCAAATAATACGTTTTTATCTCTGTTCCTCTGTTTCACTTGCCTTTCAGCCAATTCTTGTCTCTCATTCCTCAGTTACTATTTCTGACGAGCAGTTTAAAATATGGGATTATTCAGCAGAGTGTGGCAATACCCTCGCAGGAAGGAAGATGAATCTCTTTTAATTCGCAGTGCTGGTCTGATGTGTGATTCATAGTTTGTAGTAAAGACAATACCTGAATAATGGTATAAACTTACTCATTTATTTAATAACATTTAATTACAGCGAGAGTGTAAAGTAGTGTACCAAAACATTTTCTGTATTTCATTTCTCCTTACATTAAAGTACACAGTAAATCAGGTTTTGTTTTAATTACACTACAGGAAGAGTTGATTTATATTTTTGTTCATCTCTTGTTAATTTGATAACTGCTTAGTTCCAAGTTGTTACAGTCAATACTGTAGCTCTTTAAACTGTTTCATATCCAGGATTGTTGAAATGTGAAAAATCTTCGTTTTACTCTTCTGCATTAATATACAAAAATTACAGCACGTGGGATAAAAAAACTCACTGCAGCTTGATACATTATTTGTCGACTCTACCTTAGCAGAAGAATCATGTGTGTTATGTATAGATGATTGCTGTGTGCACACACTCAGTAATTATAGCCATCTAAACATGCTTTTCTTTTCATCAAAGCCAGTATTGCCCTGTTAAAATGCATTTCTTGTCACCATTTGGAGCGTGACATTGAAATGCAACATGAATCCAGCAAACATTGCGCTGCAGGATTGGCACGGGACTATGCAGGAACCGTAACAGGGATGCTCAGGATTGCACAGACAACCTGAAACCGACGTACCTGACCAGATTTCTTACAGACGTCCATCAGCGCCAGGGTTAGAATAATGACCTGTGGGTCACTGGCACTGAAAATACATGGAAACCTGCCAAGCTGCAATGCAAAGACAGGCGTTCCCTGCTGTAGTCGGAGCGTGGCATAGCGAGCCGTGCGGGTGGTTGACCTGGCAGCTTGCTGCCTGTACCGCCCAGTGCAAATATTCTTCAGAACAGATCTGTTCCTTGACACAGATTAAGCTTAGTAGAAATTACCATGCTGCCTATGTATTTAGTTTAATCTGTAGTAAGCACATTCAACAGCTTTGTGTAATCAGAGTCTAGCAAGACCCTTTTCTTTTGGCAGCTTTATTCACTAAATAGATCTGAGATGTTGTGTTTTTAGGCTCAGTTTTGTTGCTGGGTTCTAGACGGAGTTGGGGTTAGAAGCAAGGTTCAACTGTTCTGAAAACATATTTCCATACACTCTGGAGGCTGAAGAGCAGTTTTAGAATTTTTGGGGCCAAAAATAATGAAAATTTGAGTTATTTATCTTACCTTTATGAAATTTTGGTTATGATCACATTGATCTTAAAAAGATTAGAAGTTTATATGTGAACTGGTCACAAAATAACAGTTCAGGAATTGTAGTACAGACACATCCTTGAAGGGATGACTCTGAGGCTTCATTTGCAACTCCTACTGTTTTAAATAGAATTTCGAAGAGTAAATTTTCAGGCTGAAATGCCAATTCCCCCCTAATTTAGCGCTGGCCCAAGTGACTCTCTGGTTTAGTTCTAAATAATTCCTTTCTCATTGGTTACGAAATGTTAAGAGAAAGAGTTATGTTCTTGCACATAAACTGACTGGTTCCTGAATGATTCAGCACCCCCTAGGGCAGTCTCATGCAATACAGCAGGGGGAAAAAAATAAAAAAAAAAAAAATCACTTTTTGATCTGTTTGAACTAGTATATCACCAAGAAACTATATCAAAGGATCACTCTGAGATTCTTACAAGGAGGAAAACCAGGATTTCTGCCTCAATTTTTTTTTCACATGTCAGTTTGACCTCTATCACCTTGTTATATAACATCTGTGACTAGTGTGCATCAACCTTTTTTTTAATCTAATAAACACCTCCACACCTTTTTCATCTTTAATTAAACTTTACAGTTTGTGATGTTCTCTGTATATCACTGCCATCTGTACTCTGATCTGGTTACTTGAGGTGACACAGTTTGGGGATCACCGTCTTTTATTTTCCGTCTTCTGCTGTGGGCAGTCTGTAGGACTCTTGAGCTCAGCTGTGTCGAATCTCTGGCTGCCAAGGATGGGCACCTGCATGTCTGAAGCATTTTTTTTTTGTACCAGAGATGGAGAGATGGTCCTTCAACTGGTAAATCCAGTCTTTTTATTTACATTAATCAGAAGCTTTGAAAGTCCGATACTCATGGGGCAAGGGCCACGTTCATCTGCAGCGTGAACACGCTTGTGTTTGGGGTTGATGCTTGTTTGAGGCATGGAGGTGGCATCAACGTTCTCTTTGAAGTTTGCAGTGTGAAAATATGTGCAGCCACGCATGCTCAACAGCATGGGTTGGGATGGGTGATAGCAGATAGTTCAGAGCTTCAGCCTTTCATGGGTGCAGAAACTCACATTAAATAATAATCTATTTAAAGGCGTTGACAGCAGGAAAGTAAAGCCAGTGTGCTTCTTAGTATACTTGAAGTCAGTTAATTAAATTACTTCAGTTTTCTTTCGGTACGCCTCAAGCAGAAACTCGATTGCATTTCTGCTTTTCACAGTAAGGTTAGCAATTTGGCTAATTGGAAGTGCAACAGGAGATTAATTGTACCTTTTTAACTTAACGAAAATCCTCCCTGCTCCTGGCACAATGGTAATCACTTACAAACCTACAGAATATTCACGCACTTGGAAAAATCCATGTATTATATTTCAATTAAACTCATTCTCTTCTAAATGCTAATTCAAGAAATCAGATGAAAATAGAAGCCCAACTCTGAAAAAAACAGAATCCTTCCATCTCAATGTGAGAACAGCAGAAGAGAGGCACCAATGAAAAGTCCTTTGTGGCTTTACTCTCTCCAGATTTGTGACAAATGTGCTATGAGAAGGTTGACTGTGTTCCAGATTAATACTAGAAGTGACAAAGATGGTCAACAAAAACCTAGATAATCCTAAATTTGCACAGAACTAAAAGGTGAAGATTAGAATAAAGCCTGGTTGTTTAAGTGCATTACTTAAATCATTTTTATGTGATATCTTGATTGGCAACAAAATATTAATAATTTTAAATTACTCTTTTAATCAGAAGCTTTCATAAGCAACATATTAATAAATTGTCTTGTCCTGTCTGTGAAGAACTCTGTTAATGAGTTGTCACATAGCTCTTGCAAAAGAGCCATCTTAATGGTTCATGTAATTAAACAATTTTTCTTGCAAACATTTAAGATTGCTTTTAGCATAAAACTATTATTTATCTGTAAATTACCCATCCGTATTATTTATCCATTAGAAGTCCCTTTGCAGCTATACTTTTAAACTCAACTTTTCTCGTGCAGAAAATAACTATGATATATCTGAAACTGATAAGATTGTGATAGCTATAAATTGACTGACTACAAATAGTGAAGTGGTTAAAATGTGTCGTCTTTCAAAATAATATATTTTTTGCCCTCTAGGAACAAGCAGTATGTTTTCCCAAATATGTGATTATGAAAACATTCCTCAATTTGAAAATGTAATAAACTCCTCATGAAGTCAAATATATTTATACAATATTTATAGGATATTGTTTCACATGATTTGACAGTATCTCCAGAGAAAGATATGTAAATTTATTAACAAAAGTTATTCCTTTAGAAGCATGGTGAAAGCCTACACAAACAACAGAGAAGAAAGAAAACAAATGTTATGGAATACGGATAGATAAGAATTTGGTGAATTACCAAGTGTGATGCAGGTAGCTCTAACAGAAATTCATGAATGTCTTTCATTATTCATTTCATTTTAATCTGTACACTTTAACTCAAATCTGCATTAGATCACTGGTTCAAAAATAAGCTTGTCATAACTTGAAATACAAGTTTCTTCATTTCTGCTGATGCCCAGTAGGATAGCGTGTCCTTGCTCTCCAAAAAAAAATCCAGGAATGAGCTCAAGACTCCAGAATCGAGTCCCACGTGGTGGAAAGCACACCGGGGGATTAAAGGCAGGGGAGTGAGAGTGCTTTACAGCTACCTTATAACCTCTCTTTCTCCTTGTTTGGTGAAAAATCAATAATTGTCCTTAAAAAGATGCTTCCAGGAGTTAACAAAAAGCAGCGTATCATTTGTTTACTATTGCCACTTGCGTGTATCAATCAGCTATTCTTTCACAAAGTAGACTGAGAAATGTCCAGTAAGGCGTCCACGTGCCAGACTCTCAAAGAAGTCTTGAGTGTTCCTGTCCAACGTCATACGTTGTATTATAGTGCCAGGATGTCACACAGGATGAAAGGTGGACAGGTTGAAGCTGTGACGAGATGAGTCCAGGGAGAAGCTGTTCAGCATGAGGATGAAGTCCCCAGTTTGGGAAGTGGCTGAGCAGCAGTTGATGGGAGCGCAGCTACATGTCCTGCTGAGGCTCGCCCACTTGCTGTGTGTCTCCTCTGCTGTTGTCTCCTGTCAGGGGGAGGAAACTGGGATGGAGAGACGTCTGCTCATTCTTGCCTTCAGCCATTCTTGCCTTTGATAAGGCCATGTGAAGAGTTTTGCTGAGTTTTGCTGCTGGAGTTCCTATCTTCACCATCATCACCCAGTACCCCAGAGGCACTTGAGATACGTAGGTTGAGCTCAAAGATGTAGGTCCGTGCTTGGAAGAAAAAGTGTGATTCTCACCTCCAAACAGGAGGTGATTCTCCTCTTCCTCATACAAATCTGTGTGCCTTACTCCAGCTGAATCCAAGCCTATTCTCCATCTGTGCTCACCAAACCCCTGCCAGGTCCATGGTACAAACAGAGGTGTGGAAGTGAATCCGGGGGTGCACAGACCACTTTCTAAATGGTTGATTGCTCATATTCCACATCTTCTTGTGCACCCAGGAATATTCACCTCCCTGTGCATCTCATGGCTCTCACAAGATCTGTGCCTACCTGCCTTGGTACACATTTCTCACACGTTCGTTTCAATTTCCATTTTCCGTGTATGCTTGAAACCCAAAGCGAATGGCCGGCCTTTAAAGTGCAAGTCACTTGGATTAGATTTCTCATTAAAACAGGCTGTATGAAGGCAATATATTCTTGTTGATGTTTTTAATATAGATTCACTGTTAAATAATAAAAAAAAATCATGTGTGAATAACCCCACTTAATACCCCCTAATAGAAATCAGGCTGTTAAAGTGATCAAACCCTGTGTCATCCTAGATGCTGCAGTAATACAGTGATGGGAGTAAATTACAGGAACTTGCACGTTTAAAGCCAAGTTTTTTCTCTTTCAAATCAAAGTTTAAGAAATTGCACAGTGCTTATAGCATCTTAGGTCCTTGCAGGCTCTAGAGGTTAAGTGGAAAATTAATACTTAGTGAGTAAGTGTATATATTTCCAGAATATATATATATATAATCTCTCACTTTGCTGTAATGAAGATCACAGAACTTGTATCCACTTGTGCCTTCAGTGGAATAACTCATTTTTGGGCCACAGACCAAAGTTTTTAGGTGATTCTTGCAAATGCAGAGGCGCCTTCACGGAGAGAATAGAGTTTTTCACTTGGTCCTAAATAACTGATGGAGTATAAGGCTTCCCCTTCCTAAATAACCCGGTTTTGTGGAGGAAGGTGTTCCTCTGGGGTGGTTTTATTTTGCTTGCATTTTTAAGAGGCGTATAGGGCACGTGCCTTGGGAAATTTTTGAGAAACCCGAGGTGTTAGATGCAGCTCTTCTGTAGATGAATTACATGCACTCGGTCTGGATGTTATAGCAGAAAAGCAGAACTATGAACACAGCGGGAATCTTCTAAAAATGAGAAAGAAGAAAGGAGTGAGCCCATCTGCTGTGAAGTATTAAGGTAACTAGACAGGCGCTCTCAAAAAAAATGCATTAGAAAAAAATGAGAATGTGATGAATTAGAACTCCCTGAAATCAGTCGTACTCTCCCATACCTGCTCTGGCTGTTGGAACTAATAATTGAATTACAGACCCAAACCCATGAATCCCTCTGTGCTGTAGGGAGAAAGTTGGAGTTTATTAATATAATTTGCTTCCAAGATTGGTACTTACCTGTTCAGTCATGGTCAATGCATTTTTCTGAAACGTCTAGTAGATCCATTTAGAAGAAACATGTCGCTGAATCCGTGGTATGCTAATTCCTCCCTTCCAGCAGCACCAGCAGCACGACCTACCATTGATTTTCCTTGTGGTATTGTCTCCGTGAGTTTCTCAGGATATAAAAGTAATCCATTTTTATCTAAGTTATAATTGCACAACTATCTGAAAAGTTAATTTCCATATGTTCAAGCAAAAAACTTTTTTGGCTCACCAGCAAAGTCCTGTGTTGTGCTAAATTCTTTGAGCAGAAAAACAAGAAAAGATAAATTAATACCCCGTCAGGCTGTGTTTGCAGTAGTTTTCTGGCATTTGCTTAAGGCTGAATTTTTCTCCCTGTAAATTACTAAAGTGATAGCATGTGTAAAACCAAGAACAAATAATATTAATGAAGCATAAGTTCTCAGCTTGTCTCTGAAAATGAATTATTAAAAGCACCAAAGAAAGTGATTTAAGAGCCCATGACTAATTTAGTTTTTATTATTTTTATATGATTCACTCATGAATCTATTGTAAAAAAGATCAGAGACATTTGATTAGTGAGGAGAAATCATTTTAAAAGTGATAGCCATTGTTGTAGATTTTGCATAATAATAATCTGATTAAATGCTTGGGTACATTTTGTTTTAAAATCCTGTAAACATTATCAGAGAGAGATTTCTAGGACTCTGAGGATCAAGCAAGCTTTTTTAATGTGAACTAGTTAACACATTTTCGTTGCTGTGCTGGTTATTATGAAATCGTGATGGTGTGTTTCTTTGTGTAGTGGAAAACCAGTGACACCAGCTAGCCCCACTGCCAGGACTGCTTTTGTCAGTAGGCACTGAACACACGTGGGGAAGGCTCCCATCTTCCCTGGGCTGGGCGGAAAGGGCTAAAAGGGAAGGGTTTAAAATTGAAGTGAATTATTATTGTTATTTAGGAAGAAATCCCAGCAACCTGTAGGATTCTCCGAAGAGTAGAAACCACCTGGGGAGCTCCATTGCTCTGGGCGTATGAACCGTCTTTGGGACTCACCACAAAGTATGTTAGGAGCATCAATACCTAACTGGGGTGACTTAAAATCACTGCGTAGGTTTAAAATCACATGGGCGAGACAGCGATTGCTGCCCAGGGCGTACGTACCGTGTGTGCGGTACGTAGTGCAGTACTGCGGTGCGGCGCATGCCGATAGCTGGAGAGGGGAAGATCACCTGGTTTTGTGCCACTGGGGCTTGTTTTTCTAGTCCTTCTTCCTATTTATAGCTATAAGGCAAGGCTTTTTTTTTTCTCTTAAGTAACTGGAAATTATCCTAAAAGCTAATAAGCCTGAATCTATTCTATGCAAATTCCTCTTCGAAAACAAGAAACTTTGCCAAAAAGGTAAAAGCTTTTAAATATGTTTCCATTCTGTGTTGGAACGCCCCCCAGACGTGTTAGAAAGCTTCATGAAAAAACATCTGAAATGGGCAGAAAAGGCAGGCAGCCAGTGCCCTGCACCCTCCAGCATCGTCCCCGGGCACTGGCTTGGCAGCGCCGGGTTAACGTGGGCTCCCTCTCCGCCGGCTGCGTTCCTGGGTGTCAGAGCAGGAGATTTGTAGCATCGCAATTGCATTTTGCATTTCACTTGAGACAGAATGTGAAGGAGATTTTCAAGTGCTATGCAATGTTTTACACATTTTGAATCGCGGGGTCTGTGAGCTGCGGCGGATTGCATGACCGGAGAATGCATGAGAAGGAAGGAATGGGATAAATAAATATGAAAAATCTTCTGTTTGGAGAGACTGATGCCTTGGGTAATCAGTAGTGATGGAAAGGAAATACAATATAAAAACACGTACCTATTCTTCTTCTAGGATCTGCTTTGTTGTTTTTTTGAAATTGACTGTGTGCAGTGTCAACTTTTAAAAAGTTTTTTAGATTACTGAGCTCTTATTAATTTAAAATGCAGGGTGGTATATTTTTTTAATCTTGAAAAGTTAAAATGTATCCTGAGGTCACTTAATCAATTTTTATTTGAAGGGTAACTGCAAGACATAGCAGAGAACTTTTTATTCCAAAAAAGGAGAGAGAACCTGAGACAAACTGCTGGGGAAGTCAATTTGTCATCTGCCACTAGTCAGCCTTATCAATTATGAGAAATTATAAGCATAGCTTGCTGAATAATTTTTTTACCAGAACGTGTAATGTTACTTTATAATGAAATTCATAAAACAGAGGCGATGAACACCTTATCCTTATCTGGATGCTTTGATGCAAGGCTCATCAGTTTGTGGGGTTAGAATGGTTTCTGCCTTTTGTCCTTCCCTTTTATTTCTTCCTCTGCACAAGAAAATTCGCCTTTGCTGGTAAAGGAGGAAAACTGTGTCCCACAAGTTACTGTTTGGCCTTTCTGCTGCTTGCTTGTCCTCTTTCATGGGATGATCCATAAAAATGTCTTTTCAGCTCACTGTTGGGCATTGCTGGGGTGGGACAGTCCCAGCTCCCAGGGTGGGTGCAGCACTCGCTGCAGCTCCTGGACAGCCCGGAGACACTCGGCTTTAAAGGTGGGGTAGTTTTAGGAAGAAAAGAATTAAGTTACATCATTTTTATAGGTGTTTATAGTTCCCTGAGACTGCTTTTGGGCTCTTGGTGACTTGGAAACCTGGCTTGGCAAAGTCAAAGCGCATGACATGTTTCCTCTGCCTTTTTTTCCAGTGTGAGTTCTTCCCGTTCTCTCTGCTCACCCCGTCCTCTCCCCTGCCAGTTCTCCCAGTGAGCTTACGTGTGTGTGTTTGGATGGAGGGACGGAGCGCGGACCCTGAGCCTCTAAAAGTGTTTTGTCCCAAACAGCTTCTGAGAACTTTTGTTCAAAGTGCTCCCACTTGCCTGATACCCGTTTTTAGAGGCAAGAAGTCCTTATTGACCTGCAGGTCCTTCTCAGCCTGATAAAAGGTGTTACACCCTGTTGAGAACTGCTTCCCAGCAAACGGAAGCAGCGGCTAAACACGCTGTTGGTGTTAGCTCACACGTGTACGGTGTCATATCCATTAATACAGCGGCGGTGGCAAGAGATGCTCCGGAGCAGCTCCTAGGAGCTCCCAAAGGTGGGGAGGGCTGTTTTGGACGTCTTCCCAATGTGCTGCAGGACTCCTGGCTGGGATGAGGATAAGGTGTAGAGTTAGAGGCGGTTAAGGAATCAAAGACTCATCATTTCCTAATACTCTAGGGCCTGGGTTTTTACAGCACTTCCAAATACACCTTATAGAATATACACAGAAAGTGCTTGTGCGCAAGAATCCATGCATATGCATAAAATGTAACTGTGAAATCCTAATGTACTAATTATATCCACAGGGAAACATAAGGAGAAACCGTGAGCTGCAATAAACACATGGAAAGAGTCATTAATTTGTTACAGAATTCAGTATTCCTTTTGCAGTAACAAAAGGTTCAGTATTGAACTAAATTTCATAATCACTTTTTCCATCCCACGTCTAACAGTGGTCATTCTTAATAATGTTGTACTCTTACGTGAATTTACTCTGTGTGCACATAAGTGCTGTGGTGTTGACCTAAATCATCTTTGATAACGTTCTTTAAGTGCTAGAAGTCAGAAAATAGTTTTTAAAAGTCATTAATCATGCTTTTACCAATATAAGCTGCTTTTTACAAGAAAAACATGTTTGGAGAGGAGGAGAATAATACCACAATCTTGGATCAGTTTGCTTTTGCAAGGGTCTTTACTTATATTAATACATTTGTATGCATTGGAAAAAACAGATTGTCCATAAAAAGACAATCACAGAGCACAAACTGAGAATGTGTAATATTTTTCTGAGATATCTTAAAGGAAGCCACATACTTAAAACGGAGAAGATTTTATTGTCCTGTTTTTCCACAACTCCATATAAATCATCCCGTAAAAGTAGCCATCCTGTTTTTATTGATCTAAACTCAATTTGAGTTGCTTTGGGATTAACTTTAAAAACTGTTATCAAGTCCCCTCCACTGCGAACATCATCTCCATCTCATGCAAATATCATTTGAACAGGGTTGTTATCTTTTCTATTTGCAGTTACTCATGCATCTTTGCTTTCCGTCAGGAAAGATCTAGCTGACCAGTAGACAGGCAAATCATTGAAATGGGAATTTTTGCGTAGATATTTGTAGCGTATTGGGTAGCTTAACAGGCTTATCCCATAGTGTAGATGCCAAATCTGCCTGACACCCAAGGTTGGCAGTAGTGTCTGAGATGCTTTTGATGACAGATAATGAATTTTAGGAACATCTGTGGTTTTCTTCTTGTTCCTTATAATTGTTCATACATTTGCACGTTGACGCTGCACATGCCTTGGGGTAGCAGACAGCAGAACCAGGTCGGTTACGTCTGTCCCTTCTCAGGTCAAGGTCTGTGCTTTGGGAAGGGTTGTCTTCCTGCCTCTAAACTCGGGGCTCACTCTCAATCTGCCTTGTAACATGTCTGAAAACTAGGCAAGTTCCCAGACTTCCCTGCCCCACTGCCAGCGCTGGCTTGCCACTGGGAGGAGAGGCATGAAGATGTTTCTTGGTGCCAGACAGAAGCTATTGGAGAAGAGTCAAGAGCCAGCAGAAGGAGTGCCAGATCAATCCTGTACTGCAAGAGATGGGCTACTTTTGGTACTTTTCTTTAAGGGTGCCAGCTGGCATCACAAGTTGGCATCAGGATTGCTTCCTTTCAATAGCGTTCAAAGTGCCGTGGCTGGAAAGCAAAGCTCCAAACTGTAAAGCAGATGCACCCTGAAGAGGCAAAAAATGTGAGATACAAGGAGCCCCAAATGGCTTTTGTTTAGAAAGCAGTCCATCTGATGGTCAAACAACTCTTACTCGTGATCGTTGTGCACTGGAAGGAGGGTTGGCAGTAACAGCATGGAAGAGGATGGTTCCTTTCTCCATCACAAAGAAATTGGGACCCAAGTTCTTGACTCCCACCTGGCAGAGCAAATTTGCACTCCTCTCTCATGCTGTCCACCCTGGTAGGTTCGGTCACGTTGTACTGGAAGACCTTGGCTGTGAGTTTTGGCCTCCTCAGCGCCCTGTGGTGCTGCACTTCCATGTCAGTGCTGGTGGCTGTGCTGGACAAGGATGGCAGCGGGCACGACCTAGTGCAGGAGCTTTCCCCGTACGCCCCATGGCTGCCAGCTGGCTTTCCACCTACACACTGGAGATTTGAAAAAAAGTCCTTGCGTTTTCACAAGCAAAACCACTCTTCAACACTCATCTTGCTCCACTGGTTTTGTGCCACCCTCATTCTAAGTTGAATTTTACCATATTTTTGTACTTAAATTCAGCAATAATTTTTTTTTAGCATGCTTCACGTGTGGAGCTAATTAAAGAAAAATTGTTCTTTAAGCTCACAAACTGTTTTTTAAATGTATCCTTCTGGGTTTGCATGGAACTACAAACATTCTGGAGCTGCAGGAGTCTGAGCATTAATGGAGTAACAAGAGAAACTGCTTCGTGTACCCATCAGTGCTGTGGTTCTGTTAACTATAATTTTAAATAAATTCCTAAGCAGGGCACTTGTACAACATCTTCAAATGCCAGAACCTCTCTACTAACTCATATTCTCCCCATCTATAATCAAAAATTGAGATAATGCAAAACCAGATCTGGGAAGATGAAGGAGATAAAGAAGGATACTCGTCAAGCAATTACAGATCAAAACAAGTTTCTTGGAGAAAATGCTTTTGTCTGCTTCCTTGTCTTCTGCCTAGGATATCATCTGAGATAAATGAGGAAAAGTTTCAGTTCTTTCTTGTCAAGTCTCAAGGTTACGGTGCATTTTCTAAGAGCCAGCAGAGATAAAGGAAACTTTAACCCACCCAGAAGTTACCGTTTTATGCGTCTGAGGTTAACGGGTAGATATTAAATTCCCCCTTAAATTAAACAGCTAGAGATTGCCATCTTTTTTATGTGCAAATAGCACCTTGTTAGCAACCAGCGCAAAAGTTCATGTTCTCAGATGAGTTACTTTGCCTTACTCTTAAATTG
>WHYT01016385.1:214817-234397 GCA_009806455.1 Tetrax tetrax
TGGGACCCAAGTTCTTGACTCCCACCTGGCAGAGCAAATTTGCACTCCTCTCTCATGCTGTCCACCCTGGTAGGTTCGGTCACGTTGTACTGGAAGACCTTGGCTGTGAGTTTTGGCCTCCTCAGCACCCTGTGGTGCCGCACTTCCATGTCAGTGCTGGTGGCTGTGCTGGACAAGGATGGCAGCAGGCACGACCTAGTGCAGGAGCTTTCCCCGTACGCCCCATGGCTGCCAGCTGGCTTTCCACCTACACACTGGAGATTTGAAAAAAAGTCCTTGGGTTTTCACAAGCAAAACCACTCTTCAACACTCACCTTGCTCCACTGGTTTTGTGCCACCCTCATTCTAAGTTGAATTTTACCATATTTTTGTACTTAAATTCAGCAATAATTTTTTTTTAGCATGCTTCACGTGTGGAGCTAATTAAAGAAAAATTGTTCTTTAAGCTCACAAACTGTTTTTTAAATGTATCCTTCTGGGTTTGCATGGAACTACAAACATTCTGGAGCTGAGTCTGAGCGTTAATGGAGTAACAAGAGAAACTGCTTCGTGTATGTCCTGGTTCTGGCTAGGATAGAGTTAATACTCACCTGAGCTGGGTGGAGAACTGAAGCTGGTAGTCCCTATGGCTGGGATAATTAATTAATTATTTAGCTAACAGCTGGGGTTAATTTACCCAAATTAGCCAAAGGGCTATTCCATCCCATCTAACATCATGCTCAGTATATAAGTGAGGAGGGTGCTGAAAGGAGTCTCCTCTTACTTGGAAGAAACTAGGCGCGGAGATTTGTTGTAAGGCATTGTATTGTATTTATATTCCATCACTGTTTTGTTTTCTTTTGTCATTGCTGTTAAATTTACTTTTTGTTCAATCTCAATCCACGTGGTTTTTGTTTGTTTGTTTACCAATTCTCCCCCAGTTCTCTCGGAGGGTGGGGGGAGTGGGAGAGAGACTGCGTAGTCTGGTCCCGATCGGGGCTGAACTACGACAGTGTACCCATCAGTGCTGTGGTTCTGTTAACTATAATTTTAAATAAATTCCTAAGCAGGGCACTTGTACAACATCTTCAAATGCCAGAACCTCTCTACTAACTCATATTCTCCCCATCTATAATCAAAAATTGAGATAATGCAAAACCAGATCTGGGAAGATGAAGGAGATAAAGAAGGATACTCGTCAAGCAATTACAGATCAAAACAAGTTTCTTGGAGAAAATGCTTTTGTCTGCTTCCTTGTCTTCTGCCTAGGATATCATCTGAGATAAATGAGGAAAAGTTTCAGTTCTTTCTTGTCAAGTCTCAAGGTTACGGTGCATTTTCTAAGAGCCAGCAGAGATAAAGGAAACTTTAACCCACCCAGAAGTTACCGTTTTATGCGTCTGAGGTTAACGGGTAGATATTAAATTCCCCCTTAAATTAAACAGCTAGAGATTGCCATCTTTTTTATGTGCAAATAGCACCTTGTTAGCAACCAGCGCAAAAGTTCATGTTCTCAGATGAGTTACTTTGCCTTACTCTTAAATTGCCGCTCATTTTCTCCCTGCATGTTGATTTATGAACTTTAAAACTTACTGTTCAAAATTCAAGCTGTGTTCCCAAGTTGCGTTGCTGTCAAAACCGCTGAACAGGTAGTCTTCCTTCTCATGGTGTTTTAAATTTTTTTACTAAATAATAAGGTGCCATTGCTGTCTTTTGTTACATACAGGATTTTGGAGAAGACGATTCCCTCTACATCACCAAGGTAACAACTATTCACATGGGCAATTACACCTGCCATGCCTACGGCTATGAAGAGCTGTATCAGACCCACGTCCTTCAGGTGAATGGTTAGTAAATGGCGTGTATGACAATCCATGGAAACGTTCCTGTAAGCAAAGTTATGTGTTAATCTTGTTTGCGCGGAGACGTGAGAAGCCACACGCCAAATTGTCTTTGATGAGAGCGAGCGCAGCTCGTGGTTTGCTCACTCGTGCAATCAAAAAGAAGGTACCAAGGGGGGCATGTGTAATTACCTGGGCGTCAGCAGGTATCCTCACTGTAAAACAAGCTGTCAGTAACGTTCTGATAGAGTGAAGAGCAATGTTTCAAATCATCTCTTAGATGCTTTTGTTGAAGGAAGTGTTGCTTCAATAATTTCTTCTTCCAAAAAATCATTTTGGTCGCAGGATATTTAAATAAACAGAGCGCAATGTTTCCCAAGCTAGCTGTCTAACTCCCAGCTCTATATCAGACTGTTACTTGATTGTAGCCAGCTTGGTTCGCTGAGGGCTGTTTACACTGGCTATAGATGTGGCCCACTGGGATGCAAAATGAGGGCAAACCATTTTACAGGTGAGAGAATCGCCCGGGCCGTACTCAGCATCCTCATTCACCTCCATCCCCTGGACCGCATTTGTGCCTGGTGGAACTCATATGCAGGCGTTTGCTGTCTTTCTTCTGACCTCAAACTCAGTCAGTCGGATTTAGTTTAAAATTACATTATCTTAAACCAGCATTTCCTCGAGGAACCAGCTCGTGGAGTAAACACCTCCCCTGCAGCACAATTGTTGTCCAACTTTTAAGCCCATATTTACACGTGCTAATGTGACCAGCAGTATCTCCAGAATAGGAGATGGGGTAACCCATTGCTCACTATGGGTAGATTTTGACATACTCTAGTGTTAAAGTACCTAGTTTTACAGGAAAATTCAGTAACTTTATTACAGAGGATATATTGTAAGGAAAATAAGTATATAGTTCTTTCTCTAGATGTACGCAGACCTCTACAAAGGCGACCTGTCTACTGGTAAGAGCAGATAGCTACACACAAGGTCACAGAGAGAGGCTGACAGGACGAGAAACAGTAAAAAAGGGATATTTATGCACTTAAAGAAGCACTGCGGAGGATGTGGGTTTAGGTTTCAGTGCAGCTCTGCTCTTTTGGATGTAAGTGCTCCCCACCCACAGCGAGTACCTGGAGGAGATCACGAAGCATCCAGTTGATTTGAATGAAAACTGACTTAATGGTTCTACATAACAATTTGTTATCTTTTGAGATAGTAAACTGTAAAGCCTCAGCGACGTGGATAACTAGATTGTGCGTGCTGCAGCTGGGAAAATAGGTTTCCTTCCTCAAAGTGCTATTTGTTTGATGAATGGCAGTTGAAAGAAAAGCGAGCTAACAACTTAATCCCGTGTATATTATGTGATATATTATGAGGCCTGAATGGAGTTTAGTTGGCAGACAACAATGTAGACTTTATCATCGCTGAGAATATAAGGCCCAAAGGCTTTGAAACTGAAACCAAAATGAGAGAAAAGCAAGATAGAGCGCAGGGAGGGGCTGATTCGTTTCATGCTCATGCCTGCCACTTAGATTTAACTTGTTGCGGAAAGATCCCATTTTCTTTTTAAATGGAAGTTTCACACCAGAGCTGCATGTGGTTTTTCTTATTAATACAAGCCAACTGTTATTAAAAAAAAAACAAAATAAAAAATAATTGTTCGTTTAGCTTTTTAATGCTGCTATATAGTCACCAAATACTGCAAAAAACGTCATGCATTCTAGTATCAACCCAAGCTTGCTAGAAAATGCTGCAGAGTCTAGAAATCTATGTCTTGCAGCCTCTGATATTCCCATGTGGGCTTTGCAAAGTCGGGTTTTTGCAGTTCTTGATGTGGCTGGCTGGCTGCCCACATCACTAAGTTCTCTCCTTTTCTGCCTGTGTCGGGGCTTCCTCCAGCAGCTGATTTAGGGGGAGCAGTCCCGACGGCAGGACAACGCTGCTTACCTTCGGGTGCATGGAGGGGTTCCCAAGGCAGAGCCCTGCTCAGGAAACCCTTCTCTTTTTTTGGTAACTTCTAGGACAAATTGAGGAATTTCTACTGACAGGAGGAGAGGGAAGAAGCTGAGCCGAGCTGAACTGAGTGAAGATGCCAAGAATCTTCAGTGTAGCTGATGGGCTCTGTTCAGCGCTGGGGATTGTCTCTGTCTGTCTGTATCAAACTAAAAACTCCATCTTCAACACGGGAGGGTTTTTGTTGCTTTTCTGTGTTGAACTAAAACTGTAAGAGAATGTGACAGAACCAAGAAAGCCAAAACTCGGCTGTATCTGCTCGCCTGTCTCCTCCAGGGAGGGACTGATACGCTTCATCATCACAAACACAGGGGGTTTTTATTCTGTGAAAATGATCAGATTTTTTTCTTTTTCTTTTTAGTAGAGAAAATTCCCTTGGGAGCCTTCTCTGTTGGGAAAGAGCAGAGAAGGAGGAACCAACTGGAAGTAGAAGGATTTATCCCCAACCCTTCCCAAGCTCACTGTGTCTGTACAGGCAGGTCCCAACTTTTAGACTGGGACTTAACTTTAGAATTAACTTTCAGTTAATTCAGTGTTTTTTGAAGCTGCAGTAACTCTTCAAATGTCCTTTGATCCTTTTTGTACCAATTGGGCCTTGGTTTACTGTTCCCACTGAGACCCATCAGTCCTGATTACAAAGTTCTTCCCTTTTATTGCCTTTTTCTCCTTAAAAGAATCTGATCCTACTTATGTGCACCCTCTTCATGTACTTTTATCCAACATACTCTCTTTATCGTACTTTCTCATTTATCCCTTTTTAGAAGATAACACTGGCTTGTAACAGCTCATTGATTAGGTGATACAGAAAATTAGGAAATAGAAGCTTAAATAGAAAGTTTAGAGCCCAGTTTTTGACAGTTGGTTCAGGGTATCACAGATAACATGGGCAGATCCGGACACTCGTTTTGGGAAGCAGAGGTGAGAATCCTGTTAGGCAGAAGATGTGAAGACCACCAGGTGAATGCTCCAAACCGCTGGCTCACATCTTCTGGGCAAGAAGCACAGAGCGCACACGTGAAATGCAGCTGACATGTGACATTTGATGTGGCAGGTTTGGGTTAAGCTCATCAATCTTTCAATTCACAGCGGTGGTAAAATTTAAGTCAGTGTATTTATACAGCCAGACCTTCATGACTTGGGAAGAAGAGAACGCGCTGAAAGGCAGCACAAAGTTTAAGAATGAAAAATTCATGTTGTGTGCTGGTATATTTGATCAGGAGAAGCCAAGAACAGTAGGAAAATTATGTTCTCTCCTACGTATGGATATTGCTTGGGAAATGCGTGCAGCATACACTGACTGTAGGGAGGAAGGGCAATTTGTCACTTTCCAGAGGAGAAAGAGTTGCTGAGGATAAAGAATCTCATAAAATTGTAATCAACTATGAAAATTGATGGTTTGCAAATCAAGAGACTGCTGAGTGTAGGCCATCATTTTCCTTGGTCCTTGCACTCTGGAAAACATCAGCATAAATCAGAATATTGTATTCCATGAAAACGGTTTTAAAAAGCCGTTCGATCCTCAGCCCAATTACAAGGGTCCCATAGGACAGATTTTCCCATAGCGGAGAGTTTTAAACACGGATGTTTTCTAGTGTGGCTTTTCAAGAGAAAATATGTAACACTGCAAACTTCTTTCAAATCACAAATGGAAAGATTAAAACATCTCAAGTGAAGGATTAAGGTGTTAATTGTTATTAAATCTTGGAGTCTATAGGTCCTATAGCAGCAGTGTGTATCTTGGGTGCTCCATCCCGCTATCTGTGCTCCTCTTGTGCTTTATCACCTGAGCTGCTTTATTGTAATGAATTGGCTAAGGTGCTACTCAGTATGCAGTAGCAGGCAATCTACCCAATCTCTTACTTGTTTGAATACCTCTTTTTTTTTCCTACTTTGCGTAAGATAATAGCATTTTTATATTGCCTTTGGCTGCAGACACAGTGATGGTTAGCAATGATGTATATTCACCAAGAGAATTAGCAAAGGATAATCCATATATTCCAAAGTCTGGAACTGAAACCTTTGCAAGTCTAAAGTAAAAATGTGCTTACTTGGAATGTATTAATTTGTAGCAAGGACAATAAAAATGCATTCTGCAGTTTGCTGTTATCACAAGGCAGTTGCATGCAATAATTTACCTGTGCAATGAATTATGTAAGACAAGGCAGAAGAAATAAAAAGTTTAAGAGCAGAAGGAGCAGGGAAGTGATAAGAGAGCAGGAGTGGAGGTGTAACACATTTTTGTAGGTGAAAAAAAAAAAAGCAGTTTCCTTATTAATCACTCTTGAAAATACACCTTGTTATAACTTCATGTTAAGCTAATTTTCATGCAGAGCATTGATTCAGTGTCTAGGACCCCTGAGCTGCCTTTTGCAATATAAATCCATTGTGTTTTCAGCTCCGTGGGTGAAATATGTGGGTTTCTCGCATGCGGACTAACATGGTATGAGGCAAGCAGACTCTGTGAAGTTTTTTTCCTGTGCGTTTGTAGGAGACAAACCACTTCTCATTGATCAGGCTGAAGAGATCACATAGGCTTTCAATGCAGCTCAGTACCTAGATGATTTCATTCTAAAAATGTTACTCGTAGTGAGCGAATTGTAGGTGAGACAAGTATTAAGTGCAGGACCTTCATAAAATTCTGTCAAAGTGGACAAAAATTACTATCTTTATCCTATCGCGCCTGGAGACTCAGAAAAATTTAAATTCATTTTCCAAGGTACAGAGGGAATCAGAGGCTGCTGGCTCTCAGTGTTATTCCCCTGAACTGCTTGGGCACGGTCCCTTAGATAGACACGGGGACGGCTCTGACAGCTGCCGGCCATTTCCAACAGCGGATCGCTTCCTCTGCGCTCTTTCTGCTTGATCTGGCACCTCCTGAAGTCAGGAGGAGCTCTGGCCCTGACAGTGACGGGAGGAAGAGAAGATAAAAAGCTAGTAAATGCATTTATTTAGAATTTGCAAACACAAATTAATAGAACAAACCTTGTCTCTTTGATTAAAAAGCTCTTGGGTGGTATTCTACTCACTGCCCTGCATCTTACAACACATTTTCTTTTTCTCTCTGGCTTTTAAAGCTATAAAAACCAAGCAGACTTGTTTTCTGTGTTTTTGAGGGCTTTCCATCATGGCCGATTTCCTTCCAAGCTGATGACTCAGCTCTGGTTAATCCTTGGCAGCTGGGAGGTAAGACAGGAGTAAAATACAACGCTCTCTGGTAAGGCCCATGAAAAATAGAAGGATGGAAAGTATATGCCAGTGAGTGTAGTTATTTACAGTAACCCCATATGGAAATATAGGCACATAGCAAGCTGCAAACACAGATCTCTCTTCATTCTATGGCAGCTGTTAAGGCAATTTAGTTTTTCCAGCCCTGGAGCCTAGTGATGGACTATATAAAAACACTGCAGTGGGTTAGGTACCTTCAGCCAGTGGTTTCCAGTGGAAGTTTGTTGTTGACTCATTCAGGCTTTCTAAAAA
This sequence comes from Tetrax tetrax, assembly GCA_009806455.1. NCBI lineage: Eukaryota > Metazoa > Chordata > Aves > Otidiformes > Otididae > Tetrax > Tetrax tetrax. The sequence goes on from WHYT01016385.1 coordinate 222,131, forward strand.
AAACTCGCAAATTTTCCTCCACCCTATGCTATTCATTTTCCTTGAGGAATAAGTTGGGCCCCTATATATCACATCCACGTTTCACTCTGACTGTGGTTTTACAAAACTGTACACCTTTCAACAGTTACATCATGAGTCCCAAAATCTCCTGATCTGGTAGGAAAGTTGACTACATGATTACGAAACACAGCAGTCCATGACTCCTCAAATACCATCAGCCGTGATACGGCACATCCTTGTGTTTCCTTTTGTTATGTCCCTTGAGGTGAAAGGAAGGGGAGTCACGCTGATTTTTTTTCACTGCTACTGCAATATTGCAAATTCTCTTTAAAGTATGTGAGTAAATTGCTAAGAAATAGTTAATGGGCGATATTAAGCCTTGTTGATTCGAGTAACGAAGGCAACATGATTGAAAATCAATGAACTTGTCTGAAATTGTAATATAATTACTAGTTCTGCCAATTGAGTATATTAAATAGTTCAGAGGCGCCTTCCTGAAATAAGGTAAGTCACGCTTTGAAAGCCTCTCAGGAAAAAAAAAAAAAAGAGAGGTAATTTATAAACACTTTATTTGTTCAGAATAACAGGTAGTGAATGTACAGGCTGTTTCCTTATGGATATTTAATTTAAAAGTTTAATAATATGCTACTTCTAATAGGCAAGAGCTCCAGATCCTTCCTTCCTAGATTCAGGGAAGAGTTTTTTATTATTATTCAGTTTGGAGTTTATACTTTCATTTTTAAATGTGTGAGTACCCACCTTAGGTTTTAACCCAACTTTACTTAAGTTCAATCAGTCACTTTATGAAAGAAAGCAAGAATGGTCTAAATAGAAAATCCGATACTGAGGTTGCTCCCTGCGTTGATTTATTAGTTTACTTTTTCCTGTTATTATTTTCCATTTTCTACCCCCAAAGATGAACTGCAGAAGAATCATTACTGTAGGTTGCACTGACATCTCCCCAGTTCTCTGATCAGACCTCTTCTGCAGCAGCTCTCAAGCCACCGACGAGGGGTGGCACCTGGCAGGTGAGTTTAAAGTCGCCAATTCCTTGTTTCCCACAGTGCCGCCGGTGATCCGTGTCTACCCCGAAACGCAGGCACAGGAGCCCGGCGTGTCGGCGAGCCTCAAATGTCATGCTGAAGGCATCCCTAATCCCCGAATTACCTGGCTAAAGAACGGCATTGATATCATGCCAAAACTATCCAAACAACTAACGCTCCTAGGTAAGACCAGAATTTTGATTCATTAAAGTATTGTAGAGGGGGATTAAGGAGGATTATTTTGCACTTTGAATTAGAAGTTCTTGTACTTTCACTAAGCCGCGGTCGTTGGAAATCATGTTACAAAATCCCTGTTCTTTCTTTTTATCTTTTTCTTCTGTGAGTTTCTCGGGAAATGCAGTATTGATTGATATAAGTGGTAACAGTGTTGTGTTAAAAGACAGTGCACCTGGTTCTCCACTGCCTCATCTTTTGTGTACAACTGTGCAAATCAGAAGAGAAATGCATTAAATTATTTGTTCGGGTGTAAGCATGACAATGGATGCAAGTCAGCTGAGAATCAGGCTGTGGCTCACCTCTCTTCTCATGCACGCCTCTGCAGAGGGAATCAAATGTGAGGGCAGCAGACACAATGAAAGGCAAAAATATTTTTTTGCTGTATTCTGTGTAAAAATATTAAGAACCTCCCCAATCTGGCCATGGTGTGTTACATCTCAGTTGGCAACACAGATATCCCTGCACAGGTGGGTGCGATATCTCAAAATCTTCTCAAGTTTTTAGGCAACAGTCCCACTCCAGAAAGCAAAATGATAGGAGGGACTTTAGAGAGACCCCCTCCCAAACCCTTTTTTTTTTTTTTTTTTTTTGTGATTTGATGAAAAACAGTTTGCAAAATTGAGGTGAATTTTTCTCCACTAAAGCCAAAGAGTTGTTTTTTTTTTTTTAACAGGAAGAAATAAATGAAATTTAATTTCTTGTTTGCACTTGGGATTGTTCTTTGTTCATTTCTGGTGCAGAGTGTGTTTGTGCTAATGGAAAGAAGCAAAACATCAGCTCCCATGAGAATCCCCCAAATACCTCTAGCTATGTACGGGGAAGAGTCGTGCGGTGAAGCCAACCCGTCGAGCCATCGCCAGGTGGCTGCGGCAAGGGAAGGCAATTAAGGGCAGTAAAAGCAATTAGCGGCAGGGAGGAACACTGTTTATGGGTGTCTTTCTTTCAGCAAACGGAAGTGAACTTCATATCAGTAGCGTTCGATATGAAGACACGGGTGCCTATACCTGTATTGCTAAAAATGAGGTGGGAGTGGATGAGGACATATCTTCACTTTTCATAGAAGATTCAGCGAGAAAGACGCGTAAGCTTAATTTTTTGTGTATTTAATTCTTTAAAGTGTGTTTAAATGTAGTGCTACATATACAATTCAATAGTTCAGTCCATTGCATGCGGTATGCTAGACTGTTATGTGTGAGGTAATGACAGCTTGGTCTGTGCGTTGATCAGTGGACTGGATACTGTTTTGGGAGGGAATTACGTGGGGAAGGTGAAATCTCATCCGGAATGATGATGTCTCTTACATGCCAGAACCATACTGGCTGTACTATGGGTAACATCTTTGCTAGAGTAACAAATTGGCAGTAGTTTTAGTTATAAAAGAATCCAAACCCTAATATTTTGTTGAATCATATGCACTTTCAGAAAATAAATTTCATTGATTTCTGTACAAGACTTCTTTTAAAGCCAGTTACACATCAAAGTTTTCCAATATTTAGATGCTTGAAAAATGTACTGATTGGATTATTTATTTTACCTGTATTTACATCACTAACTAGCAAAATCAATTTTCCCTTGGTGTGAAATTATCTTCCACTTCAAAGACAAATATTCTCCCAGCCACTCTCAGCTGCATGTCTCCCATAGGAGTGCAGCAGTGTTATCTTGACCGAAATGTCCGCAAAACACAATTAATGAAGGAGGTGATTAGTTGCCCCCATGGGAAAAGCTCCCAGAGGCCTGATCCTTCCTAATTCTGCTGTCTTAACTGCTTGGGAGATTGCTTGGGTTCATGGTGATAATAAAAGGCTAGGTGCAAATCGGATTTTTGCTACTTTTCTGGCTGTTGATACAGAGCAAGAGTTGAAAACAAAGTTAGCCATAAATATGTTCTCTCATGGCGATTCTTTGGAAAATGTATTCTGTTCCTCATTAAACAGATTTATGTACTCTTGTAATATCTGTTGTTTTCCCTTGAATACTTGAGCAAGGGAAATTACAGTATGTTGAGAAATAATTGGATGTATCTTAAACGGAAATTCAAGTACTTTCAAAGAGTATTTGGATCCTGCAAGAGAATGTAGATGCATGGAATTCCAAGAAGTGCAGCAAAGCACTGTAACTGCCAGTCTGAGGCTTCTGAAGGATGTCATGTGTGCTTATTGAACGTACAGAAAATCACGGCCCGTACCGTACCTCACATTACATTTGAAGATAGCATCTTCTGTTTAGTAAGATTTCGATCTTTGCACAGGCTAAAGTTGGCTTCCTTTCAGTGAGAATGTTTCCCATGTCAAAGTTTCACAATTGTCTATTGAAGGAGTAAACGTATTTAGAAATATCTATCTTTCCTGATATTTTATTTGAATTAATGTTACAGAGTTTTCACAAATTAATCAGTTCATGTAAACATGAGTATTAATTCAGTTACTTGCTACAATGAAAATTTTGACATTGTTTTGTGTTTTGTTTTTGTTTTGTTTTTTCTTTTCCTGATTATTTTCTGGCTTTCCCAATGTTCTGATGCTGCAGTTGCAAACATACTGTGGCGAGAGGAAGGTACTGCAGTAAAGTTCTTTTGTCGTAGTGATAATGTGCTTGTCTGCTTTAATAATTCCATGATGGGCCATTCTCCACTGACTTGCCACTAACTCTGTCAACTTTCACAGATACCAGATTAAGTACAGACCAGACATTTAAAAGCTAAACTGTTCAAATGGGAGGTGTCACTCTGGTAATATAAATCGAACCTATAACTTCTTCCATTTTCCCACTGTGAAATAATAGATGGCCATAAAATAGAGAAAAATGTGAATTTTATATGAGCTGCCACTAATGTGATCCTCCAGCTGCATTGACAATTGCACAAGTGTCAGAAGTGTTCCCAAATTACCATAATTGAACAAGTAAGACATAAATTCAATACACTGCATTTTTAAGCAAGCAATTCAAGCTCTTCCTCCTCAGTAGCACATATTGATGTTTACTAAATGAGCAACAAAAATTGTGTTCTTGACTGTTAGGCAAAAAAAAAGAAAAAAAAGCCCACAACAGGTCTTGCTTCCCTCTATCCGTTAAATCGATGCGGGGTAAAGGTTCCCCAATTTCTCCTGGTTTTAATTGGCAGTTAAGATCTCTAGTTTGATCAAATTTATAGTGTACTCTACACAAGGTCAGCATCTGTGCATCTTGGAAGCCAAATTAGGAAAAAACCCATCCTATTCAGCAAGTTGACTCAAAGATATTATGGAGGCACTTGAAAATTTATTTGATTTTGTTCACGCTTGTGCAGTCATAATTTCCAAAACGCACAGCGAGATGCATCGTGCAAAGGCCTGGGGAGCTCTCCAGCAGCTCGCCCATCTGCACGCTGCCCAGGTGTAGGGGTGGGAAGCCCCTTGGCTTTGGTTTCTGGGGGCCGTGAGCAGGGTATCTACTGGAAGGATGTTCCTTCTTGGATGGAAGTACAGGCATAAGCCAGTTCTTACATCTGCCAGTTGTGTATGAGGAAGCTGGGACCTTGGTGTCTTTCCAGCCTTGCGGGGAAGGTCTCTGCACATCCAGACTGCTCTTGACTGCGTCCCCCTGCCCACTGCAAGCACCCCTCCCTCCCGTTGTTCCTCTGGGAAGGGCTGCACACCCTCTCTGCCTTTGAGGGTGCAAAGACCCTTTCATCAGTAATGCCTCCAGGTACCCAAAATGGCAGTTGTGCTTCATGCCCTTGGCTTGGAGCTTTCTGGGTTGCTGGGGCTTGGCCCAAAGGATTTTAGGGGCAGAAGGAAAGTGCCAGCCTGTAGTTACTGGTGCTACCTTGGCCAGTTATGTGAACACCCAACGTATAGCTGCTGTCCCGCTGTTGGCTGCGAACATGTATATGCAGCAAATGCAGCTGGTTGGAGGTCGTGAGATGCAGCACAGCTGTCTAAGCCAGCTCTCCAGCACTTATTCCCAAATACACCACCTGCATGGTGTATTTGCAATGCTACAGTGCTACGGCAATGGAGAGTGTCTCTTTACTGCTGGTGTTCCCATAAATGGCATTACGGGCGCTAAGAATTGCAATTTCCCTTCTGCTTGGAAGTAAAATCTGTAGTGCTTCTAATCAGTCCAGCATCATCTGCATGATGCTACATGATTGTTTATATACTCCATCTCCTTTTGAAAGAAAGTAGTTGGATAACCCTACCAAACGTAGAAGTGTAGTAATATTAAAAGAGCTACTAAGAAGCTGGCTGCAGACAGTCTTATTGTAATTCTGCTAAACAAGATGGACTTACTGCTTATCAACCTTGCACGTTTTAAATAAAAGGATGAGCAATGTACAGGGAAAACATGGGCAGTAAAAGCAGATTTCCTATTGATGCTCCTGAACAATTCAGTATCTTTAGAGCAGATTTATTCCCCTGCCTGTGATGCTCTATAGCGTTTGATCAGCACATTCATTCTAGACAAAGAGTCCATCGAACACACTTCAACATGTGAAATTTTGGCACAAAGGAAGCTGGAAGAGAGGAGTTATATTTTTGGTTTTACGTTTTAATGTATTCTTTCAATTCTGTTAAAATGAAAACCTATGTGTAAGTAGCAGTATCAGCAAATGGATTGGTAGACTTGATCTCCTTTAAAATCATCACATCCTGATGCTCGCAAGCTCTGCAGTAAATAAGGCTTTTGGGAAAGTCCACAGAACAAGGGCTTGCTGCAAGTCAAAGTTTTACCTCAAGTAGCTGGTCATTTTAAAAGTCAATCAGTCTGTTCTCAAAACGTTTCGCAGACCATGCCCAAGTGAAACCTCAGGAAATGAGTGCACATAGCATGGCCAGCCAGTTAAACATGGAACTGGAAACACGTGCAGTATCGTCCAATGTACAAACTAGATTTTAATTTTGCACAGGAAAAAAACCTGTGAGTAGCCCAGGTGTAAGGCAGAGATTTGTCTTCATGCCAATGTTCATTTTTGCAGTGAGTGTAGCGTTCTTTATACCTGGATAGAGGGAGCGTATCGTGCCAGCAGGCAATCAGCAGTTATATGCAGTTAAAAAGCTGAAAGCCTTTTTGTTACCAAATTTAAGTTCTAAAATACTTCCAAGCATTTAGATTAAATTGAGGAAAGTTAGTCAAGTATCAGATCAGAACAGTATTCCACAATGACAAATTTGCCCTTTGATCTGAAAGGAGGAAAATACGAATGAACACTCAGGTGGGGGAGTGATTTCCTCAAATAAAGACGACTCTTGTTGTCATCAGGTGTCCTCCTGAAATTTTTAAAAAATAGAGAAGTTAGAGTCAACTTCATCTGGAATGGCTCAAATAAGAACTGTTATGTTGAGGAGACTCTGCCCATTCGTAATGGAGTTTTTGTTACAGTAGGTTTTTTGTTATACAGATGAGACATGTTGCCTTTTATAAAACCTTTAGTTTTTGAACTAGTTGTGTCATCCGACTTGAAATGTCTTCTATTAAAAAGGGAAAAAAAGCAAAACCCTCCTCGTTATTCCCCTAGTTCCCATTCTAGTACCTGCCTCACTGGTATAAATGGCACAATGGAGCAAAATTCTCCGTTCCCCACCTCTCTACTAAAATAACTCCCCAGACCAAGGAGTTGCGGCAGTGTAATCAAGAGTGGAGTCTGTTTTACCAGTGTCCATGAGATTGTCTATAGACTTACCGCAATCAAGATTTGGCAAATACTTCATAAGTCACAAGAAAACACCTAGTTTGCCTGTTAAAACCCTGCTTTGCTAAAAATCAGTGTGAAGATTACTGTCTGAAAAGGTATTTTAATTTAAACTGGTAAATTTAAAAAGAGAGTACCTGAATGCCGTTAGTAATTTGTATAATATTTTAACCAGTCAGTGGAAAAACTTGCACTCATTTTCCTGTAAAATAAATGGTGGGGCTTGCCATGTCACTAACTCTAAACTTATGGGGTAAAATTATTATCAAAGTATTTTGGTACTAATTAAGGCCTTAATTTGGAAACACACTCTCATTGTAATTGGATCATCAGACGAAATCACACTGCTATTGTGCATGAAAATAATAATAAGCATCTTCACAGTGGTCATAATTTCTTGCCTGCCTGTTTCCACTTCTTAGGGTTCCTCATGAAAATATGTGCACTCATTCCAGCCAGGGTCAAATTCTGCCCTCTGCATCCACGCAAATCCCCTTGCAGCAGGTGGGAGTTGTGTGCGTGCTGCGAGCGCAGATTTTGGTCCAAAGTGCCCAAATGCAATGTTTTAACAATGTACCTGGAAGAAATTAGCCCTTAGTCCATAAAGATAACTTAGTAGTCGGTGGAAGTTCGATAGCTTTTTTTCTACGTGCATGATCCCTCACCGTGGCATCACATTTAAGGATCACGGCTCCTGTACCCGCCTGATGCCTCAACTGGGGTATTTCTGTGGTTTAAAGAAATTCAACTCGAACACTGTCAGTACAGCAAACACCACACGCTGTGAAGTTGTACTCTGAAGCCACTTATTTGGCACAAGAAGAGGGGTTTTTAGCACCAAAAAAAAAAAAAAAACCCAACCCCTCCTAGCTTTATTAAATACTGTGTTTTACAAAATTTTTCAAAAATACATTTGTCCAAATTATACGTGGTTTTTACCATGAAGTTTTCCTATGAGGGTTTAGACCTCAATCCTGCAAGCACTAAGAGATGCCAGAAACTCTGTAGATGTAAGCAGCATTTAGAGCTGCTGCCACAGGACCAGCTGAGGGAATCCTAACGCTGAACGTTGTTCAGATCTGTAGAACTGGGACCTTATTTTGCCACAGGTAAATTGTAATTAATAACAAATTACAAATTATCACCATCTCGTTGGCAGATAAGTACACTATCAATGTTATGGGGGGTGACAGTGGTCATTACAAACACTTATTGGTGGTGGTATGGAAAAGATGAGATGATGCTTGGATCTTTCTACCTAGAGTGTTTGAGAAGATCCTGAACAGTTTTTAAAGATGCTTGTTACTTCAATTGCATGTAGCTGTAGAACAACTAAATTATCAGTGTTTTAAGGCATTTCTGCATGACAGAAATGAGAAAATGTGATCTTCTCACAGCAATGCAATGACAGACACCAGTTTTCCGAATCTCCTGGAATGCCCCAGTTGGATAAATGAGTGGTATTGCGATGCTGAACTACTCCACATTTGTGAATTACAGTTTGCAAGATTTCAAAAATGTATTTGCTTTGGTGGCTACAGTTAGTTTAAGAAAATAGAGAATGTATTTTCGTTCATGGATCAGATGTTAAGCCATTCATTTTGTGTCACAGTTCCAAGAAATCAAGTCAACTGTAACAGAGTAACCTTCAGATTAATTTTAACTGCAGCTTCTCAGTTCTCATATTATTAGCAAGCTGTTTTTAATGAAAACATAGGAAAACTAAGTCATAATCTGAGTGATACAGTGTAATACAGGGGCTTCTTTTGATCAAACCCTGCTTTGGTTCATATGCACGAGACCTGAATATAGTTCTTTGGGTACAACTGCCGCCACCAAGGCAACGCATTTTTGAATGTGTCTGTACCTCTTCACTCCTTGAAGCCCTTGTTGTGACACGAAATTTGATTTTGTGAATGCACCAACTGCATCCAAATGACCACCTTTTATGTAAGGCAGATTTTGTTTATTGGGGGAAGAGGGAGAGTTCTTAAACTCCTAACACCCATGGATACGTAAAAAAAAAAAGTCCTACTCTTTTTGCTTTATCCCCCTTCAAGGCCTCAGTGTTGGGAATATGTTCTATGTCTTTTCTGATGATGGGATCACAGTCCTTCAGCCAAACGATTGTGAAATCCGGAGACACATCAGGCCTGAAGAGAGGATTTTCACAAGTTATGTAAGTCCTAAACCCAGCAGCTACACCCATCAGCTGTGAAAGTTTCTCTTAATCTCTTCAAATGTTCTTATTGCTAAAGGACCCATTCAACACAGTGATGTTGGAGCTTGGTGGGCTTCATGTGGCATCCCTGAGGTATATCATCTTCTCCTCTAGAAAATTAAGGGAACCACATATAAGACTGGCATGGAGGATTAGTGATGTGCTGCAGAGAATTTGACTACAGTTAGCATGTCAAAATGTAGGCAAAGATTTTCACTTGTCCTGTTTGACCTATTTACATATCCATGCCCAAAAGTTGTAACCGGGCTGTACAGAAAGTGCAAAAGTCAACAGCAAGGAGATGCAGACATCACTCCCTGATGCTAACTGGCCCCTTTTACTGACGACTCCATAGGCAAAGGAGTGGGCTATTCTCTGCTCTTCAGAAATAGTTTCCCAGGTTAAACCACAGATGAATAAGGATCATGAGCCCTGCCGGCTGGGTCAGGCTCTGCTGTCATAGGTGAAGATTTTCTTGTGAGTCTGTATTTAGGTTTTTTTTTTTAATTTCAGGAAATTTCTGGTTGATATTGTTGGGGTTTTTTTCCACTGGAATATTTTAATATTCTTTACTTGAACTCCAGACTGATGCTCACCTCAAGATTGGTCCTTAACATGGACTTAATATCATTAAACCAAGCTTGTGCTGTTGCTACTCAAAGACAGATATTTTGTGTTTCTTTTCCAAAGAGCTGTAAATATTGAAGAGGTGGTTTTGGAGAAACAGCTTGAAAAGAACAGAGGAGAGAGGGCACTTAAGGAAATAATGTCAGCACAGTGGTGGGCATGAAAGGGATTTTTAACGTCATTGCTTGGCTGCCTTTCAGAGAGACCTCTGAGGGTTTCCTGCAGATATCACAGAGCCCTTTCCCTTGGTATACAGAGGATGGATGTTTTTTCCTCCCTTTTCTTCTGTAGTATCTTGAGTATTTGCCATGTAGTCAGTGACAGCAGCCTGCAATCTCAGGAGAGTTTCTACAACAGAAGTGTCTTCATTTGCTGTTAGAGGGGACAAAAGGCCAGTGACCTTTCCCTGCTCCCGTTGGTTTGGGTGGATGCTGTATTGTGAGAGCCCAAGCCTCAGTGCACAGCTGAGGATGAGGAGGGCAGTTTGGAGGCTGTCAGGTGCCTGGCTGCATGAACAGCTATTGGAAGCCCAAGGCTGGCTTTTGTAGCCTGTTTTAGCTTGCAGTAGTGTAGATTCCCAGCCTGGCTGGAGGGCCAGAAAGGAAAATGCAACCAAGCTATTGAGTCTTGTATCTTTAACCCTTCCATGTGGTCTCCACCAAGATACTGAACAAACAGAGGTGGGCTGCTCAGAGGTGAAATCTTTTTTATCCATCACCATTGCTCTGATACAGACCTAGTGTTGGCATTACTTTTGTTTGTGCCTCTTCTTTCCCCAAACAAGCTCTGCTGCTGTAATCACTTTCTTCTAAGGGAGCTTGTGCCATTATTTAAAGTGACCTAGCTGTTGGCAAGATTTAAAATCAGCAGTTGTGCTCACTGAAATATCTACGTGTTCTTTTAATTTTACCCTCGTTTCCAAACCATAGCCTGGACCCACACAAATGCTCTTTCGCATAAACCAACATGACAGAAGGAAAAGTGATGAAGAGTAGCCAACATGCAGAGGCTTGTTGGTGAGATCACATGTGACTCTTCAAACTTAGGGTACCAATGAGCTCCCACTAAAGCTAATACCAGTTTTGCATGGGACTCAGTGAGTGGAGGATCAGAGACAAAATGTGGCATCAGGCAGCTGTGAACAGGATTTGGTCCAAAGGAACAAGATTTGGTTCCTTTTCAACAAGGGAAGTCTCTGTGTTGGAGCAACAGACAGTAGGACCCTACTTGTTTTGCTGCTGTACCCCTGAGCGCAAGCATCTTAGAGCACGCTCCCCTGAAATGAAAATGAAGACTTTATGAAAAATACAAATCTGTAATCCAGTTAATGAAAATCTCTGTTTTTTTCAAAGCACAGAGTGAAATTTCTATTGCTAATAGATGCTGGCAGCACTGCAAGTCTTGATGAACCACAGCATACTTCAAAAGACAGATCCATAGACTGTGTGGTTATTTAAATTCAATGTGAGTTTGCAGGAGGTCCGGCTGTTTAATGTCACTGGGTAGAGCCAGGCTGCAGTGTGCTACCTGATAAAATAATTATTTCATGTTTTCCAGGTAAGAAAGGGGGAAAAATCATCTTAATGGAATGCCCCTAGAATTTTTGTTCTATGGTTTTCAAGGCTAAGCTCCTTGCTGCTCCAGGCCCTGAACTTGTAGAAAGTAAACCTTTTCTCCTTTTCTTTTTTTTCTTTCTTCTTTTCTCAGGAAGAGATCTGTCCTAGAGTGGAAGGTGAAGGCACTCAGTCCTGCCTCTGGGCTTCAGCAGTCAATGTCAGGGACAAATATATTTATGCGACACAGCCTAAGCAGAACAGAGTAATGATAATTGATATCCAGGCTCAGAAAGCCGTGCAGGTACTTACAAGGGGAATGCTTTATTCAGTCGTGGCAAAAGACTGATATGGGACAAAAAAAAAGTAGATCTTTGTCCAGTAGATCTGCTGGCATCACTAAAACATTGGCCCTGTGTGGCTTTCAGGCTGTTTGTCATCATCTCGGGGCTGCATCTGCAGCCAGGCTTGCAGCTAGCGTGGTAAAATAATGCCAGAATGAATTTCTGGCTTACGCTCACTGAGCCGCTGCCTGACCTCGGCTGTAAGCACGTTGGGAAGAATGAACTGGTGTGGGCGTAATTCAAGCAGAAATTGACCCCTGATCTACTGACTATAACTAACAGCGTAAGATGGAGTGGTGTCCAGCCAGAAAATGACGCCAAGCAGCCAGGTTTTTTCTGCTGCTGGTGCTGCTGCTGGTCCCCCAGTTGGTTTGAAGGTAATTGTGCAAAGCTGCACAAATGGGTGTAACAGTGGGACGTGGGAATGTCTGCAGTGAGCTAATTCAATATTCATCATCTGCATTTGGGTCACTGTGGAAGTACCTACCTCTCCCCTTTTTTCTTTTTTTTTTTTTTTTTTTTTTTTTTTTTTTTTTTTTTTTTTTTTTTTTTTTTTTTTTTTTTTTTT
>WHYT01016386.1:26733-54016 GCA_009806455.1 Tetrax tetrax
GGGGGCGGGCGCGGGGGCGGGCGCGGGCCCGGGCCCCGGCGCGCGGGGCGGCGCGGAGTCGGGCCGCGTCCTGCTGCTGCTGATGGGCGGCGGCGGCGCCGCGGGCCGGGCGCGGCGGGGCGGCGCGGAGGCGGGGCCGGGTCCCGGTCCCGGTCCCGGTGCAGGCCCGGGGGGGCCCGAGCCGCGCTCTCCGCCCGCCCCTGACTACGAGGCGCTGCCGCAGGGCGCCGCCGTCTCCACGCACATGCTGGCGGGCGCCGTGGCGGGCGTCATGGAGCACTGCGTGATGTACCCCGTCGACTGCGTCAAGGTGCCGGCGGCGGGGCGGGGGCGCGGCGCGGAAGGGGACACGGGGTGGGGGGCAAACCGAAAGCCTACCGGGGAGAGAGGCGGGGCGGGAGGTGCCCCGGCCAGGCCCCGCGGGGGGTAACGGGCCGCCCGCCCGGGCCTTGTGTTCCAGACGCGGATGCAGAGCCTGCGGCCGGAGCCCGCTGCCCGTTACCGGAATGTGCTGGAGGCCCTGTGGCGCATCGCTCGCACCGAGGGCGTCTGGCGGCCCATGCGGGGCCTGAACATCACCGCCACCGGCGCCGGCCCGGCCCACGCCCTCTACTTCGCCTGCTACGAAAAGTTAAAAAAGACGCTGAGCGACGTCATCCACGCGGGGGGCAATAGCCATGTGGCCAACGGTACTGCTCCCGACCCCCCCCCGGGAGCCACGGGGGCCGGGGGCCGCCCCCCTGCCACCCCGGGGTGGGGAGTGGGGTGGGGAGAGGCCGAGCGCGGCCATAGGGACGCTTGGTCTGGTCCCGCTCAGCCGCCGGGTGTTAGCTGCCGCGGGGCCAGGGTGCCATGGTTGTCCTAAAGCCCCGCGCTCTCTCCAGCCGCGAGCCGGTGCCGTGCTGGCGCGGTGCCGGGCAGCGGGAAGCACTGGTCCTACGCCTGCTGGAGCTGCTCCCAGGTATCTGGCTTGAAGCAGGTTAGTGGCCAGTGCCAGCCCTGGCTCAGGAGGATGCCGGTGGACAGGAACTGCCCGCAGACGTGCTGGGACTGGCCGCAACCGCGTGGGTCGGTGCTGGAGCTCGCTCTAGGAGCGCCTGTGGTTTTGGAGCCCGTCTTGCCGTGGTGCCCATTATTCATCTTGAGGAGTTGCTGTGGTGGGGAAAGCTCGGGGCTAAGGGGAGAGCAGGGCATGTCCCACCCTTGGAAGGCATGCGGCAGCATGCCGTCAGGTTTCTCTTTCGCCATGGGGTGTGGGGACGCTCCCTGTCCTCTGGGCCCCTGTCACCTGGTGGTGTGTCCCCATCGGCCTGCCCCTGAGTGAGTCCTGGTCATCCCATGGGACTTGACAACCTGTCGCAATCCTCTCCCTCTTCCTTGAGCTCTCTCCGGTTGGGAACCGCTGAGGACCAGCCCGCCTCTTGGAGGGGAGATGGAGGCTACCTTCGGATCTTGCCCTTTTCCAGGGGCCTCCTCCTGTGCCTTGGCGGGGGACTCAGGGCTGTGGTGGAGCCCTGGGGTCCCTCGCCTCCCCCCCCAGCCTCACATGTGGCAGTTCTTGTTTTGCAGGTGCAGCCGGGTGTGTAGCAACGTTGCTCCACGACGCAGCCATGAACCCTGCTGAAGGTAACGGTGGTCCTGGCCTCCTGGGGAGGGGAGGATCAGGGGCTGCCCGGGCCGCTCGAGTCTGCTCTACGGCACGGAGGGTGCTCTGCTTGTTTCTCACCTGACTGCAAAGATCTTTCGGGTGCCAGTGGCTGTGGCTCCAGTTAAGGAGTGCGGTTGCTGCCCGTTACGGAGAGGGTAGGTAGAAGAGATTCATTCTAGGGAGCACAGCAAACCCAGATTAGGAGTAGCCAGGAGAGCACCGGCCTTTTGCCCAGGGGTTTGGCTGGGGACAGTTACCTGGAGCAGGAGAGAAGGCAAGAGGGGTGTGATCTGTGCTGCTGAATTCATTCTGAGTGTGGAAATTGGCCATTGCTGTGCTGAGATCTTGGGGAGGTGTGGTACGGTTCTGGGCCTGTGTTCAGGAGGACAGTTAAAAGAACAGAAGGGTACAGAAGGCACGGTAGAGAAGTTAGGAAAAGGGAGATCAGGTGTTGTGAAATGTCTAGAAGATACTGATTTTGTTCAGCCTGGTATGTATAGAAAAAGTGGAGAGAGTTTGTAATTAAAGTCTGTGAATGTGGTGGGAGAAGGAGGAATAACAAGGAAAGACTTATTTTAAACGTTTTTTTTCCTCTTGAAACTGGAGAGCTCGTGATGGTGCAGGCTTCAGCTCATCTGGGCCCAGCAAGGCTCCTGCCTGCCTGCTGCCTGGCTGGGACTCTGAGGAGCAGGCAGCTGCATGGCCAGAGCGTTGTCATTCCTTCCCTGGAGCTCGTCTTCTTACCACGACTGTAGTAGTTTGTAGTCACACCATTTTTAGTTCCTGTGGTCATATGGAAACAGGGGGAGGCAGGACAGAGGCAGGTTGCGCTCTGGGCTCCCCTGCCCTGCTCTTGGATGTGTTGAAGGGAGCTTGGCATTTGGTTCTTGCCCTGGCACATCTGCATTTCGGCAGCGGTCACTAACAATGCCCGCTTGGTGGGCTCTGCGACGTGCTGGGGTTATTCTGGGCTGTGGCGGGGGCGGCTGGGGAGGGACAGGCTCATCCAGATCGAGAGCTGTCTGAAAAGTAAGAGACACAGAGGGGATTCTCCTGACTGTGCAGTAGCTCTGCAGCAGTGGATGGGGAGGCATGGTCGCTTGGGAGTGAGGGTGGATCTAGAGTATAAGCGCCTGGGTATTGGGGTGTTCCCGGGGGCTGCGGCAGCTGCGGGGTTTGCAGGTGGTGATGTGTGTGTAACGATGATGCCTCGGCAGATCTAAATGGCTGCACTCTTGCTGGGGACACGCAGGGCACTGCTGGTCCAAGTTGTCCATCATTAGCTCTTAAGCCAGCGTGACTAAACTCTGGGCACTGGCAGGAAGCCTGGCTTCACACTTACCGTTTCTCTCTCCTCTTCTCCACGCCTGGGTCCTGGCTGCTGCTGCTGGCTGCTGCCGTCTGTCCCAAGTGGTCAAACAGAGGATGCAGATGTACAACTCGCCTTACCAGCGTGTGACAGACTGTGTGCGGGCTGTGTGGCGCAACGAAGGGGCTGGAGCTTTCTACCGCAGCTACACCACCCAGCTCACCATGAACATCCCCTTCCAAGCCATTCACTTCATGACCTACGAGTTCTTGCAAGAGCAGCTCAACCCCCACAGACAGTACAACCCAGGCTCCCACGTGGTCTCCGGAGCCTGCGCGGGGGCTGTCGCTGCCGCTGCCACTACGCCTTTGGACGTTTGCAAAACACTGCTCAACACCCAGGAGTCCCTGGCCTTGAGCTCCAACATCAGCGGACATATCACAGGCATGGCCAATGCCTTCAGGACGGTGTACCAAGTGGGCGGCGTGACCGCCTACTTCAGAGGGGTCCAGGCGAGAGTCATTTATCAGATGCCCTCGACAGCAATTGCCTGGTCCGTGTACGAGTTCTTCAAATACATCCTCACCAAGCGCCAGGAGGAGCGCCGGGCTGGGAAGTGAGCCAGAGCCGAACGCCCTTCCAGACCTGCTCCACCTCCCCTCCTGGTTTGTCTTCTGACCCCTCTCCCTTTCAGTTTGGTTGGTGTTGAAGAGAGGGGGCAGCAAAGCCCTTCGGGGCTTAGCAATGCCATTTCTTGCCTGTGGCTGCTGCAGCTCTGCTCAAGCTGCACGGCTTGCTCTCTCCCAGGGTTCTCCGAGATGTCCCGCTGGGAGCTGCAGCCCAGGTCATGTCCCCTGGCACTTCGGTGGAGCTGTGCTCCTTTCCTTCCCTTAACAAAAACCTCTTCTCACGCAAAGCTCGCCCCTCCTCGGAGGAGAAGGTGAATGTCCTGCCCTGCCTCTGGCAGGGCCAAGCTGAGCTCTCAGTCGCCAAGGAGGGGGCGGCGGCACTGCCTAGGATGCTGGGGGCTTTGTCTGGCTTTTGGCTGAAGCGAAGTGTAAGCCTTGCCGTTGTCTTGTAGCACGCACATGTGATGCTGACTGCCCCAGTGGTGGTGGAGGGGGGAGAGGATGGCACTTGAGGAGGGGAGCCTGTAGGTTTGTTTTTGTTCCTGCTCTTGACACCTCCAATAAAAACAGTTCTGCTCTATCCTCATGTCCCCTTCTTACTCCCGCGTGGCCCAGCTCCCGGCACTGCGCCTTTCTGACTGTGCCCGGTGCTGAGCTCTTTTGATGGGTGCCAGAGGGGGAAGAGAAATGGGGTCTGGAGGTGGCGATGGCAGAAGGAGGCCCTCCTGGCCCAGCCACCCTGGCAACGTGCAGGGAGGAAGAGGATGGTCTCCATCACCTTTGGCTCCGCCTGCCACTGGCATGGGCTGTGACCCCACTGGAGAAGCTGAGGTTTATGCTGCTCAGCCAGGCAGTCCTGCACACCCAGTCTGATGGGGGTCCTCAGGATGCCTCCAGACCACTCTAAATGGAAGTGATGGCAGGAGGGTCCTGGGTTGCATGTGTTGGGGACAGCACAAGAATTTTGGCACTGGGTGAGGCTGGAGGGCTTTGTGCACCTTGCACAGGAGATCGGGGGCTCAGCAGGGCTTTTGCCTCCCCATTTTGAGTACTGAAACTAGTTTGTGCCTTGTTGGGCATCTTAAACGCTATCCACGTGCCTGCTCAAAATGCTAATTTTTTTTTTCCAATCTGATGATAATTAATAGAACATGCTATTTTTTTTACCATTTTATTAGCTGTCTTGATAACGAGTTCTTTTAGGGTCCCAGCCAGCTCTGGACTTGTGAGCCAGCCTCGTTGCCTTGCGTGCTGGGCACCGAAGTATCACCAAGGTGCGCTGACCTTCCCAGAGAAGAGCTCTGGGTTTCTGGAGCCAGCTGCCCCTGGGTGATGCCTGGCTCTCGCGGGATGCTCCCATAGTGCTTGCAGGAGGGGCATCTGTCCTGTAGTGCCATGCCCAAAATAACTCCCTGGAGGAAATGTGTTCACAGCCGTGGTATGTGCTGCTGGCGAGCATCTGGGTCAGCTTGGGACTGCTGCAGAGGATCCAGCAGCCTGGCCTGGCCTGCGTGGTGGGCTGCTAGAGTGGGCTGTGGCGAGGGGAATGAGGGATTTTCCTGCAGCTGGAAAGGCTGCTGAGTGAGCAGGGGGGATGTGCAGTCCTCAGGGGCATTGGGCCCCAGCACTGCCAGGGGGCTGGAGGGCAGGGACCCCCACGCTGCAGGGCTGGGTGCTTGATACCCCGCCCAAGCCCCAGCCCAGCCCCAGCTCCACCTTTCCCTTAAGCAGCTCTCTTGTCCCTGGTTCCTGAGCGTGGGTGACTGATGACGAGCAACCGCCAGTGGGGTTTTCATCGGCTTCTTGGCAGGTCTGGGCGTCCCTGGGCACAGAGTGGCCACAGCGACTGCCCCGTAGCCTGGGTCTGCTTGGGTTGTGTGCCCATCCTCTGCTTCCTGGCATGGGCTGCAGGCTCCCAGCCCTGCTTTTTCTGCACAAGCAGGAGGACGAGAAACTCCTTAAAGAAGCAAAATCCACCGGAAGGCTGGAGCCTCCAGTTTTTCCCACCATTTCAGGAGCTGGGGCTTTAAGAAATAGCCTGAGTATTGCAAGATTTGGCAGCCCTGCGGCTCCTCCACCCAAGAGGGAGAAATCCGAGAAGCAGAAATGGCTGGGAGAGACCAGGGGAGGATTAGCTTGCTGGGCAGGGCATTAGGCGGAAGAGGGGTACAACTGGGCTCTGCCAGGACGGGTTTCCCAGTCCAGAAGCTGAAAGCTGTTGGCAGTGGAGCTGCAGCTTCACCTTTAGCCGTCACCACTCACCGGGACAATGAGAGACCCCGCAGAGGAAAAGGCATAAACACGGGCTGGGGAGAGATTCACAGCATTAAATCCATCAGCTGCTGGAAGAAGCTCTATAAATGTCAGCGGGCGAAGGCATGATTGAATGTGACTCCAGGATGTTTCCAGGAATAACTGGCCACAGAAATGCTGGGGAAGGGAGCGAGACCCCCGGGAATGGGGAGATGATAAGTCAGCACAGCGCAGAGATTGTGAGCAATTGGCCCCTGGCATGGGCATGGCCTTTCTGGTCTCCTCGCGCTTCGCCAGCTTACTCAGCAGCAGCTGGATGTTGCCCAGGGCAGGCACCAGCAGCCCTGCAGAGGATGGTGCTGCCTGTGAGGGGTCTGGCGCTGCAGGGACGGCAGAGCCACCCAGGGGGTTTCCAGATATCCCTTGGGCCAGGCCAAGACTGGAAAAATCCCCCGTCCTGCTGCCGTCTCCATGCTCTGAGCTGAACCTCTGCCTCAGATCAAGGGCTGACCATGGCGGTGCGCAGATGCTCCCCATCTCTGCTGGGGCACGGTGTCCCCTTACCAGCCAGCCCAGTTCCTCTGGCACCTTTGGCACGATGAGATGCCCAGAGGTAACGGAGTTATTGGCTGATTCAGCCATGGCCGCTGCCTTTCCAAGGCCTGATAACGCCTCGGCGAAGCTGCGCTGCTCTGGGTCTGTCCTACGGCCTCCTAGGTATTTGGCTGCGCTTCGACTGAGATCCCTCCTACAGCCTCTTCTGAGTAAAGAGACTATTTTTGGCTTTCCAGCAAGGAAGCCACTCTCATCCCGGCAGAGTTTTGGAGACAACCCCCTTTTTCCTTTCGCCTCCTTGCAGGATTCACAGCTACATCCAGCACGGGCAGGGATCTGCTGCTTTGTGTTCCTGTGTCCAACCGCCCCCTCAAGCCCTGTTCTGGTGCTGGGGGGGTCCTGGGTGGGGGTGAGCCCTGCAGCCCCCCGAGCAGGCAGAGACAGGCAGCGCTGCCAGCCTTGCCCCATTCCGGGTGACAGATCTGGGGCTGCCGTGGCTCTGCCGTGGCACAAGCCCAAGCTATTTCAGGCAGCCCGAGTTTGCTGTGCCAGGAGCAGCTCAGAGACCCTGGGCGCCTTCCTGGGGGAACTGGAGATGCCTGCACTCCTGCGGGTTAAGGGCAGGGCTGGGGACCAAGTTGCTTTTTCCTGCTGGAGGGGAGCTGGGGGTGTTTCATCTCCCCTAGAGTAAGAAGGGGACACCCCTCCAGTGTGTCTGCCCTGTATCTTCAGCAGAGGGCTGGTGGGCTCCTGAGCGGCTCCTGTCTCAGGGACCCCATGCAGGGCACTGAGTCCCAGCCCACAGGGGCTTTTGCTAGGCCTCCTTGGTGGGAGGCAGGGAACAGGCAAAGCACCATCCCACCAAACCGCATCCCTGCCCCTCCTCTGCCAGCCCCCTGGGCTACCCCAAGCTTTCCTGCCTCCCAGCCTCTCTGCAGCAGGTACCAGAGAGCCCTGCTCGGTGGGAGGAGGTAGCGGGAGCCCCCAGGGAACACAGAGGTGGGCTCCCAGCCTCCCTCCAGCCCCAACCCACTCTGGCTCTGGGATTCCTCAGGGCTCTGTCAGACCCCAATAAAGTTGTACAAGTTCTCATGACCCCATGGCCTTACAGCAATGGTAAACGTGGGTGCCAGGGCTGCCTGGACACAGAGCAGACATTGCCTCTGGTGGGCCCTGGGAAACCCTCTTCTGACCCACGTTGCTGCCTGGGTTAAAATACTGAGAGACAACCTCTGGCTGGGCTGGTTCCAGCCTGCCTGGCTCCAGCAGAGCATCTCAGTGCAGGAAGGGAGGGAATAGCCTGGAAGGTGAAGCTGAGGCCAAAAACCAGCTTTCTTGGCTGTAAAGAGTCACCAGAGGAAGCAATTCCCAGAGTCAGGTTGGGACTGCTCTCAGTGTGTCTGAGATGGGGAAATATTGGTAATGCCCATACTTAGCGCAAAGTGGCCCTGGAAAGGTGCTGCCTGGCTGGAGTTGGGGTGCAAGCAGCCAGCGTGTGGCTCTGGGGTGGTGGCAGAGGCAGGATAAGAGCCTCCCCGGGGCAGGATGGGGCTGGCACAGGGATGGCAGCAGGGCTTACTCTCCCAAGCGCACATGGGTGGGGACAGGGGGGACAGCTCAAGTGTGCCGTGACACTAGAGCCTGCTCTGGGGTCAGTCTCAAAAGCAGCCAGGCTGTCCCAGGAGATGGGGGGGGGCTCCAGTCCTAATAACCCCGGCCCAGTACACTTGCAGGTACTGCACTGGTGGCAGTGCTGGCCCCGGAGAAACCCTGCAAGCCCCCAGGATATCTACAGTACAAGGGCTGACATAAGAGCTTCCTAGCAGAGCGCAGGTTGCCTCTGGCGTGGCACAACGGGTGCCAGGAGAAATACAAACCCAAGCAGCCTTCTCCTCTGTCCCTGGCACCTTTGGGTGCCTCTTAGACCTGAGCAGCGTGTCACCCTGAGCATTGCCAAGGGCTGCAAAAAGGGAAGGGAGCAGGGAATTGGGCCAAAATTGGGGCTGTGCCTCCGGCAGGGACACAGCTCCCTCTGGTGAGGATGCAGCCATACCGGGCACCAGGCGCTGGACACCACAACCGTCAAAATTCTCGGGAGACCCCCCCCATCAGCTCCTGCAGAGCCTTGCAGGGGCACCCGGCCACCCCCCAACCCCATCCCGCACCAGCCACACAGCCCCCGGGGCGGCAGGGACAGGGGGCACCTGTCGCTCCCCGTCCCCGGGTGCCGGTAGATGGCGGTGGCGCATCTCGCTCCGGGACAGGACCTCGCAGCCGTGTCCCAGCCGGCAGCCCCGGGGTCCCAGCCGGGGACCCTCCCCGGCCCCGGCAGCATCCACCTGCAGCACCCCCGGGCGCGGCGAAGGGTCCTCCCCGGAAAAGTGACTGGGGATTTCGTGTCCCAGACAGGGAACCACGGCCCGCTGCAGCCGGGAGGGGCTCAGGCAGGACCCAGAGGAGGCTCTGGCCTTCAGCATCCCTCTGCTCTGCCGGGAACGAAGATGCAGTCCTCTTCTCTGGAGGAGTCACCTGAATCCCTCGTTGCAGCACTGCGCCCGGTCTCACCGGTGCAGCAAGCTGAAGGAACAGCTAAAACATGCGAGTCCCCCCAACCTGCTTAGTCGGGTGTAGTCATTTCGTGACACGTGGGATAGGCTGGAGGACTTGGGCGGGGGAGTGGGGGTGGGTGTCTGTGGCCGCCAATCACTCATCCAAGGAAGGGCAGTGGGAGAAATCCCCGCGGGAGGCATTTTTATTTAATTTTATTTAATTACCTGACCCACAGCTGGCCAGAGCTTGCTTTGCCCTGGAGAGTGCTTGTGCTCCAGCCGTGCATTGCCATTGCCAGGAGGAGCGTCCAGCATTGCCGGCATCGGCTGCTCACTGAGAACTGACAGCTCTGCAGAGGCCAAGCAGCCTCCCAGTTCAAGGTGCGGGGCGGCTGCAATGGGAAGCGCTGCAGAGCAGGAGCTGCCGCTCCGACCCAGCTCCAACACGGAGAGAGCACCACTGGTACCTCCCCAGCATGCAGATGGGCTCCCGGGCTCCCGGCCCCAAGGCAGCAGGAGGTGGCCGTGCCCGGGTGGAAGTAGATGGGACGAGAACTCAGTGAGGTCTGCCGCGGTCCGTGGGCAGCCTGGCCGGCCTCGCTGGGAGCAGGCATCCTGCTCCGCACCCGGGCAAGTTCTTTGCTGATGGCAGCAAGTGGGTGGTGAAGAGAGAAGGACGAAGGGCATGAGGGACGGAGGGATGACCACAGTGGGGAGGGTGTGGGCAGGAATGGAAAAAGATGTCTGGACGGAGAGGAAACCAGAGCACATCTGTGGTGCTGCAGAGGGAGCAGCGCTGCTCCCGCACGGTCCTGAGCATGATGGAGAGGCCTCGGAAAACCAGCTAGCACTAGGGTTTGTATAGAGCCTATCTGGGAACCGCTGGACAGAGGCGTGTTCTGCTCATGGGTTCCTCCTTGGCCAGGAAACCTGAACGAAAAACAGAAGTGGAGCCTGTGCACAGAGTGGGCCTGAGGCCTGGTAGTTAAAGCCTGGCTGCTCTCTTGCTTTAAGTCGGTGCATTGTTTTAGGGAACCTCGTCCCTGTCTGAAATGAATCTGCACCTCCCCTCCCTGACTTCCAAACAGCAGTAAATCCCCTGATCAACCAGGAAGAAACAACATGTGCCCTCTGCCCCTTGACCATGGCCCTCCCCACCGCTCCCTCCCCGATGTCCCTCCAGCCGCACCACTGCCGCAGTGGGACCATGTCGGAGGGATTTCCACCAGCGCCCTGCGCCTCTCGCCTCTCAATCCGCATGCGCTATCCCATTCCACCCCGGGGTGCGGGGGACAAGGTACGTCACGGGCAGGCGCTGCCTCCAGCGCGGCCACGCAGCAACTTCCCTCCATTGTGTCTCCCCTCCCTGGGCAGCCCGTCCAATCTACAGTCTCCCGCCATCTCCCTCCCACTGGCCCCCGCCGGCTGTTCCTCCTCTTTGGAGCACTTCACTTCCGCTGCCCTGCGCCAGGCTCTCCGGCATCGCCGTCTCTGTGCTGCGCCATCCTCCCCACTGGCTCGGGCGCTTTGGGCGAGCATCTGGAGAGGGGTCCCTCCCACTAAGCCCCTGCCCTCCCCCCCGTCTGAGCTGGTGGGACAGCTGGGATCTGTCCCAGGAATGGGGCTTGCTATGGTGGACATCCAGAAACTTCCATTGCCGTGCCACATCAGCCTGCAGCCGGGCCTCTCGGCATTCCCCAGCTGGGCGCTGCTCCAGCTCTGCATGGGGAGAGCGGGGTCAGGGCGCACACAGGGGTGTCACCAGGCATCAGTGGGGTGAGGACAATGCTGACCTCATGCCTACGGCAATGCTGGGTGCTGTTGGTGCTTGATAATGATGGTACTGCCCGGCGTTGCCTCTTGCAACATGGCTGTGGGGTCCCTGTGTACCCCTTTTCTTTACTTAACTGTCCATGCTCCAGAGACTGTGGCTACAGATGTGGGCAGTGTGTCCCATGCAGGGCTCTCATCTCATCCGGAGCCTCTGGGTGCTGCTGGGGATGCAGTGGATTTCTAACCAGCTGCCACGTACTTGGAGGGGATGTGCTAAGCTGGGAGCTCCTCTGACACACCCCGATTTTGGAGGAGCTTTTGTTGTGGTTACAATTCCTCCGGTTTGCACGCAGAGGCACGAACTCACACAGGTCCCCTATTTTTTGCAGACAAGTCTGGCAGAACATGGAGGAAAATGCAACTCTTTCCTATGGCAGAGACAAATCTCCCCAGCCTGACTGCTGCGGCGCAGGGAGAGCATTACCTATCTTTGTTCTTGGCTATCCTGTTTCTACCCACGAGACCACGGGGCCTTAACCGCTCATCTCGGAAAGCCAAGAGCAGGGCCTGGGCTTCCTCTCCCGCGACACCTTGCTACCATCCAGCAAACAATCGGCTGGGTGTGCCGCATCCTCTCCCAGCACCGGCCCCACGAAGCCTGCCGGCCTCGGGGCGGCTCACCGGACAGCAGGATGCCGTGCCGTGCCGTGCCGAGCCAGGGCTGGCAGCCGGGGCCTGCTGCTTGCCCGCTCCATCCCCAAAACGTTGCAGCTGAGAGAATTTCTCCAGTTCCTCTCAAGCAGCAAACCCCAAGGGTGCGCATTCATCTTGCACGGTAGAAATGCACGGCGTAAAACCGAGCTTAACAGCGCGAACAGTCTGCAATAGCAGGCAAAAAGAAACCAACCCGGTCCTCTGCCCGTGGCAGAGGGACCGGCACAGGACACGCGTGGGGAGGGCACGGGGACGGCACGGTGGGCATCGCTGGACGAGGGGGGAGGCGTACCGAGCGGCTGGGCGGCGTCCGTCCCGGCGGCTCTGAGACGGCTCCGCTGGAAACATCTTCGGGAGCTGCGGCGTCGCGGCCGGGCAGACGTGCGGCACGGTGCGGGAGAGCTCCCCGCGCTTCCAGTCTCCGCTGCCGCCCGGGTCGAGCCAGACGGAATTCCGCGGGGGCCCGGCCCTCCCCGGGCGCGGGTCCGGCCCCGGCCCCGGCGCTCGGCGGGATCGCACAGCAGAGGCACGGCTGCGGCGGCGGGGCCGGGACTGCCCGGAGAGCTCCGCGGCGGCTGCGGCAGCGGCGGGACGGGACGGCCGGGACGGGGCGGGCGGGGGGCGACCCCTCCACCGGTCCCGCGGGGCTCGGGGGCCCTCGGCCGTCCCCCTCCCCCTGCAGCCGAGCGAAATGGCTGAACATGTAGCAATAATGCCCCGGCATTCAGGCTGCCCGGCCCGGCCGGCCCTAATCAGTGGCCCGCGGACCCCCCTTCTCTCCCCCTGCGCTCCCAGAAAGGGGAACAAAACCCAGCACGTTTCTGTAGCCCCCGCGCATAAAGCGCCGGGCCTGGGCCTCAGTGGGGGGCAAAGCGGCCCGTCAATCTCGGCGCCGAGGCCCCTTTGTCCCTCGCCTCCCTGCCACACCTTTTGTTCCCGAATCCAATAAGCGCCTATTCCCGCTACCTTCCTCGGCGGCTCCTTTCAGTGCCGGCCCGGCGGCCACAATGGGCCCGGCTCTGAGCTGCGCGGCCCCATTCAGCGCCCTTGGCACGCTCACAAGCCCGGCCGGGCCGCCCTGCCCCGCGGGCGCGCCGCCGCGACCGCCCCGCCGACGGGCACCGGCCCCGGCCCCGGCCCCGGCGGGCGAAGGAGGAGCGGGCGGCGGATATTGCACCTGGTTTATTGACTGACTGGGCGAGCTGGCGCTGGCGGTAACCGATACAGAGGAGAGAGAGGGGCCGCGACACCTCCCACCCCCGGGCCCCGCCGTCGGCTTTTTACAAGCAAAGCTGCTCCACTGGCGCGGCGCGATCGGCCCCGGCCCGCCCGGCCGTCGCGGCGGTTCCGCGGGGCGGCTGCGCTTCGCTGCGAGCTCGGGCGGCCCCGTCCCGTCCCGTCCCGTCCCGCCGCTTCGCCCCTGCACCGCGGCTTGCGGGAGCGCCGGGGTCCCACCGCGCCGTCCCTCCGCCACCGCCGCCGCTCCTCCGGTCCGGGGCGCGCATTGCGGGTGATAACGGGGCCCCGGAGCCACCGGGCCGTCCTGCCGGTCCGCTCCCGGCCCTCAGTGCGTGCGGGCTACCAGGCCCGAATGCCCTGCAGTGCGCCCTGGCCGCAGGAGGGCCCCGCCGCTGCCTGGTGCAGAGGCTGCCCACCGCCGCCGAAGCCCCCCAGGCCGCCCACGTTCACGAAGGGGCCGGCGGCCGCCGCCGGGCTGCAGGCGGCTTGCACGGAGGCGCCGCCGGTGCCCGCCGGGTAGGTGCAGCCGTAGCCGGGGTTGTAGGAGGCGGCGTTGCCGTAGCCGTAGGCGGGGAAGCCGTTGTAGGAGTAGGGCCCGTTGTAAGCCGAGCTGTAGCCCTGCGAGCCGCCCAGGCACGGCTTGCCGTCGCGGACCAGCACGGGCACGGCCACCCTGCGCGGCGGCGGCGGGGCCGCGGGGCCGCCCAGCTCCAGCGACTTGTCCTGCCGCTGCCGCTTGCACTTGTAGCGCCGGTTCTGGAACCAGATCTTCACCTGCGTGGAGGTGAGCTTGAGGCTGCTGGCCAGGTGCTCCCGCTCGGGCGCCGACAGGTAACGCTGCTGCTTGAACCGCCGCTCCAGCTCGAAGACCTGCGCCTGGGAGAAGAGGACGCGCGGCTTCCTCCGGCTCCGCTGCTTCGGCCTCTCCGCCTCCTCCACCTTCTCCGCCGCATCCAGCGGCTTCTTCAGGACGCAGCTCTCTGCAAGGGGGGAGCACAGGTCACGGCTGCGCCTCGCCGATGCCCGGCACTCGCTGCTCCCGACGGGCAACCGCCGGGACCGGCTGCCTCTGGCACTGCCCGCGCTTGCGAAGAGCCGGTTCAGGCGGCGGGGTTACCGCCGCGGCACGGGAGGGCCGAGCCCCGGGCCGGCGGCACCTGCTCCGCTGCTTTGCTCCCGGAGGGCCCCGCCGCAGCGGGCGGGGGTCCCTCTCCGCTACCGAAATTGCGGAGCACGGGCCTGATCCGGCAGCTCCGGGGCGCTGAGGAGGCGCTTACCGGGGAGGCGGTGGGAGGGGCGCGGCGGCCGCCCCCCGACATGCCGGTCCCGGCTCGACGTGCCCGGGGACGCGGTGGCGGCGGGGACCAGGCTGCAGCGCCGGGGCCGGGGCTCCGCGGGGCGATGCCCAGCGGCGGGCTGGGAAGGCACCGCAGGGAGCGAGCGCGGGCCTGTCCCGCTCGGGGCGGGGGTGGCGGGGAGCGCGGCGGGGCCGATACTCACTTGGGTCGCGGGTAGCGGGGTCCAGCTCCTCTCCCGGGCCGGGGGCCTCGCAGGAGCCGCGCAGCACGGCGTGAACGTAGTTGTCGGCAGAGATCCGCGCGTCCGCCTGGCTGCCGGGCGCTGCCATGGGGCTCAGGTACGAGAGCTTCTCCTCCTCCTCTTCCTCCTCGCCGTCGGAGAAGCGGGCGCCGTCGGCGGCCGCCAGCAGGCAGGCGGCGGGGTGGAAGTGGTGCTCCAGGTGGTGCGGGAGCTGGGCCCCATAGTGCGGGTCCTGCTGCTGCTCCAGGTTGAGGATGTCTTTGACAGAGAAGGGGGTGGAGGTGACGGGGCTCGGTAACATCATCGGGGCAGCGCAAGCGGCCAGGCAGTCCCGCGGACCCCGGCGGCGGCTCGGCGGGGAGGGCCGCGCCCGGTGCGGGACGCGGCGGGGGGGGGAAGCAGGCAGCGCCGAAAGACGAGGGGCCGCGCCTGCTCCTGTCTAAGTTGCCTCCATTAGCCCGGCGCTGGGGGGGTCTGCGTTTTGTTACAGCTTCTGCAGGGACAGCCAAGGGCTCGGGAGCCTCCTCTGCCCCGGGCCGGCACGTCACGGTGAGGAGGGGCCGCGGGCCGGGGGCGGCCTCGCCATTGGAGGGAGGGGGAGGCAGAGCCGGCCCCCTGCCCGGCTCCGGCCGCCCGGCCAGAAATAGCAATGTATTAAGGCTGCGCTCGGGGAGGTCGCTTCCCCGCCGAGAGCCTCGCCGGCCCGGTACGCGCCCGGCAGGGGCGCGGGGACGGTGCTCCGGGGTCCCCGCAGAGAGCCGCGGCCGCCGCCGCCGCGCCTCCCAGTGCTAAGCACGTGTAGGTAGGTAGGGACCCCCGCCCCGCCGCGTCCCGCAGGCCCCTGTCCGCACACTCCTCGGCCCGGCCCCGAGAGCGGCGAACACATGCGGGCCTGCCGACCCGGCCTTCCCCGCGCCGCCAGCGCGGCCGCCCGCTCCCGCAAGTGCCTCCCGCCGGCCCGGGCGCGGCGCGGAGGGGAGGTTCGCCCCCGCCGCCCCGTACACCCCCCGGAGCCGACGGCGGCCCCGCCGCCCCGGGCGGACCGTAGCCGAGTGATGTACACCTAGTCCACCCGCTCCGCGCCCCCGGTGACCCCGCAGACCCCCCTGCAACGGGACAATCTGCCGCCCGCCCCGGCTTGCTGCAGCCGATGCGCGGCGCGGCCGCCCGAGCCGAAGCGCGCTCCGCCGCCGGATCGGGCCCCGCAGCCCCGCGGCCCCCGGGCCCAGCCGGACCGGGTCGGGTGGGCAGTCCGGAGCCGCGGAGGCGCTGGGCTGGGTGGGGTGCACTACTCTGCGTCTTTCGGTGTTTTCTTTCGTTTTCTTTCGTTTTCTTTCGTTTTGTTTCGTTTCTCCAGCCGCTGACAGGCGGCGAGCGGCTCCACCGAGCCGCCACGCCGCCGTGCCGGCGGGGAACGCGTCGAGCGAGCTGCCGAGCCCCCTCTGCACTGCGAGTCCCTCGGTCCCGGGGCTGCGCCCAGCACCAGCCGAGTACCCCAGTGCTGCGCGGCGGGGGTTACCGCGGCCCCCCGTCGGTGCCCCGCGTCCCCTGAACCCCGCCAAGGGCTCAGCGCCGCCGCGACGCGGGGAACGAGCGCATCGAAACCGGGGCGGGGGGTCTCGGGCGAGATATTTCGTTGTGATTAAAATCCTACCGCCCCACAGGGCTCGGATCGGCGCCGGGGCGAGGCTGCGGGGAGCCGGGCGCCAGTGCCGGTCAGGTGAGTGTCCCCGGGCCGGGCTGCGCGGGGCCTTCCCGGACGCTTCTCTCGGGTCTTTACCGGCCGGCGGCTTCGTCGTTTACCGGCTCTGTCGGTGCCCTCTTTTCCCCGACTCCCGCGCGCCCCGGAGGAATCCGTTTACCGTCGGCGCAGCCCGAAACGGGAGCCTGGGCCCCGCGCATTTCACAGCAGCTCGGGCGTTCCCGGTGCCGCGGCAGGGCCGGTTCCCGTTCTCCCGGATCGTTCCCACCGCGCCGCTTCGAACCTCTCTCCCTAAATCGCGGCGGATCGATCTCTGCTCGCCGCTCCCCGTGCCGGCCTTCCTTCTGAAGCCGCCCGGTCCGGACGGTGGACGGGAAAGGCGCTCGCCGTAACCAGGCCTGACCGGGGCCCGGCTCTGTCCCGTGCCGCTGCTGCGCGGAGAAGCCCGCCGCGGCCTCAATAACAATTACCAATAATTAGCGCTGTATCGGTGTTACACATCGGCGGCCCTGCCCGCTCCCGCACGCCTCAAGGCCCCGCTCCTGAGGGTGGCTGCAGGCACGGAGGCCCAGCGGGGGCTTTGCACCGAGCCAGGCTCCCCGGGATGCCCACAGAACCCACGCGCTTCAGGACATCTCCCCGGCAGTGGGAGCGTTTTTTCCACCGGGATCTCCCTCAATCGTGCTGCCGCCGACTCTAGAAAAGTGCTTGGGGAACCTACGTCCCGCGGAGGGAGCGAGCCCGACATGGGTGAGAGCACTGTCCCACGCCGGCAACCGAGCCCGCGTCTTCCCGCCCTGCCGGCATCCCTGCTTCGGCGGGACGGGAGCGGCGATTTCCCGGCTGGAAAAGCCGAGGAAGTGGAGAGATGCTCGGGCCCTGTCGTGCCCCTCGGCGCCCGCCGCCCCGGTACCAGAGCGACGGGCGCCGAGGGGCATGACCGGACCAGGGCCAACGGCGCGGGGGTGCAGAAACCCAGGGAGGGCGCAGCCCCGGTACGCGGCTCCGGGGCTTTCCCAAACCGTCTGGGCTGGGGTCAGCAGGCTATTAATGGTTATTTTATTTATATCATTAACGGCGTCCCCTGAGCTCTGTTTACAGCGGGGCCTTGTTGTCCCGACCGCTCCTGCGCTCTTGTTTAGACAGGGGATTATTGTAATGGATGGAGCTCGCCGTGCGGATGCTGCAGCGGAGCCAACCCCCCCCCTTAACCCCCCCTACTCGGGTCCGGGCAGAGGGGGGAGCAGCCCTGCAGCGGCCCCGCACGTCGCGGCTGGCGCCCCCCCCTCCCCGCCCCCGGACCCCGCATCCCGGGGCGGCGGGCGCTGGCAGCCCGGTAGCAGGGCTCGCTCGGGGCGATGCTATCAAGCCCCAGGGCTGCTAATTGCTCCATTAGTCTCGCGCTGGAGCCGACCCCGCGCTAATGGCCGTAAACAAACAAACACGTTAATCCGGCCCTGTCTCCACAGCTCCGCTGCTGTGGGGAGCCAACGGGGGGGACGGGAGGCTCTCGGCGGGCGGCACCCACCTGCCCGCCGTCCCGGAGACCCTCGGGCGCGGGGCCGGTGCGGACCCGCGCCGCCGGGAGCTGCCCCACCGCACCCGGCTCTATTTACACTGAGCCTGCCCTTGTGTAAACGCTGCGCGCCGTGGTTTATCTCAGGGCCCGTCTGTTTCTCGTTCTCTGTCAGCAGCGCCCGGTGAAGGATGGCCCTTTCCCAGCGGCTGGGCCCTGATTTATGTGAGAACCGCAGCGCTCCCGGGGACGCCCCCGCAACGGCGGGGCCGGCGATGCCACGCGGAGAAGCGGCCGGGTGCCGGGGCAGCGACCCCACCGACGGAGCCGTCGATGGGGAGCCGGCCCGCACCGGTCCCGCAACGCCGCGGGCACCTGCCGGCAGCGGGCCCATGCTCTCCACGCACGGGGGGTGCGGGCACGGAGCGGCCCCGCCTGCAGCTCCCAGCCTGGGCCCACTGCGCCCGTCTGGGCACGGTCCTGGCTCGCCGAGCCTCCCGGGGTAAGGGACAGCTTTTATCCCAGCCACTTGCCCAGGAACGACTCTTTTTCACAATTTTTTAAATTTCTTTATTCGGCAGGAGAGCAGGGGGCTCCTGCAGGCTAGGGAGCCAGGTTTAGGTGATGGATGCTGTGCGCTTGCCCAATGTCTTCATCTCCCACCGCCCACCCGGGCAGTACCCAGGTGTCCCTGCCCACTTGGGTCTGCCAGTTGACACCTGCCTTCACCTCTCCGTGTCCTGGGAACCCCTAGGCTTGGCTTTTCCAGCACCACCCACGTTATGCCCATTTTCTTGAGAAATACATCACTGCAAATATTTGCTTTTCTTCGGTATTTTCTTGCCGTACTGGCATTGGCTGATTTCCTTTTGTTTCACAATTCTTCACAGTACAGGGTTGTACGATCTGGAAATTATGTCCTAAAACAGAGCCTCGGTGAGAAATGTGTTTTCTGAGGGTCAGATTCTTTAGTGCCCTGAAAAATGCCTACGTTTCCAAGATGGGAGCTTGACTTAAGGGGCACCGATAGCTGTGCGCAACGTTGAGCGCTCAGCACATTGTGGGGACAGGAGCAGCGCATGTGAGAGTGCTGGTCGTTGTAGGCTTGGACCCCAAAGGGAAGGCTGCCCCTTGATTTCAGTGCCCGATGGGCCTCTGAAACTGAGGCTGGTGCGTCGCGCTCGGTGAGAGCCGAATTGCAGGAGCAGGTAAAGGTCATCACATCGGAGGCAACATGGGATAGGAAGTGTCAGTGCCAAGGACCCCCTCCCGCCCGCTTTTATTTGGCATCTATTGTGCACAAAGGATATCCAGGCTTCACAAAGCCACCCTGCTGCACAACCCAGCCCGCGACTGTGGACGTGCAGAGGGTAGCAAAACACCTCTTCCTCTGGAGGAGAAGCTGTCATAAATCACCACTCATTGCTTGCGCCATGAGGTCCCCTGTCCAGCCAAAGGAGGACACTGCTGTCGACACACGTACACCAGCTCCTTGCTAGAGCAAAACCCGCCGTTTTTCTGGGAGCACCTTTGCTCCGTGCCTTGGAAGCCATTGCTGCACGTGTGCGTCCATGAGGTTAAGAAGCTGGGCTGAAATTCATCCTTCAGCAGAGCCCAGCACGAGGCTCGCTCACCGCTCGCATCCACAGGCCCGCGTACTGCTTGTGTCCCATAAGGCTTAAGTGGAGCCTAAGTGGACCCTGGGCCTTGTGCTGGCGGCCTGCCCGGCGCTGGATTTCAGCTTCCGAGCCCAGGCCTGCAACTCTGATTCATGCACATAATCCTGCTGAGGTCAGCGGGTTTCATCCCGCTCCCACCGCAGCCCGCGGGACGGTTCACACGAGAGTGGCAGGGTCAGGCTCTGTGTTTGCATGCGCCGTAGAAAATGGAACAATTCAGATTAAACCAATTAAATTTTAACAGGTCTGGAAAGCGTTTTATTACATAATAAACAGGAGGGATTAGCCACGTCGGGCTTTGCTGCATGTGTGCTGGCGGAGCGACTCCTCACTGTCCATGGCGCTCGGTGTTCCTCCGGGCTGGGGACCTCCCTGCGCAGCCGCGGGGGCCAGCCCGCTGACAGACGCACGGGGCTGGGACCGCAGCTGCACGCTGACTCCCGTTCCTGTCCAGCGCCTTCCCCCGAAGCATTCTGGGTGCAACGCTTTCCTTAGCCCAAGCAAAGCCTTTTCTAGAAGAAATTTCGCAACTTATTCGGCAGCTGTTTTCTACAGGCGTCCTTCAGGGAGAGGGAAGCCCTCGCGCTTCCGTACGGGCATGCTGGTGAAGAGCGAGCGGGCGGGCCGGATCTGTGCGAGGTGGTGACACATGTCTCATCTTGGAAACAGAGCTGATAAGTTCCTCTTGTTTAGGGCATCTGCCCGGCAGCCAGTCCCCACTTCTCTCCCTGCTTAATCAAGATTCTTCCGGCTGCAAGCAGGGCTTGTTCCCATGAGGACGAGGCCATCCCTGGAATGGCTGTCCCCAGAGCCGGCAAACCTGTGCCAAAACTGGCACACAGCTGGGGGTCTCCCGGGGTGGTTTCCAGGTAATCAGACTGAGAAAGGATGCAGAAACCAGCTTGGGCAGAAACTGCGCTGCAGCCTCGCCTGAGCGCACGATGGGGCGGTGCACAGGCGGTTGCCCCTCCGCGGTGGCACTCTCTCGGCTCTGCTGGCGGTTGCGTGCAGGGGCTGCCACTGGCTCTGAGGGGACCCACAGCCGGGGGCTGTTGCATGGCTTCATCTTCTCAGCCATAAGTCGCCACTGGCCACCTCAGCAGGGTTGCGCACAGATACCCTCTGCCTTGCCACAAAACTCTGTGCCTACCTGCAGTCAGGGGCAAGGGAGGAGGAGAGGGGCTGGGGAACCTCATCCTTTCTGACTCCGCTGCATAAATATGGGACAAGAGCCTGGCAAGCTAGGCCGAAAAGCATTTTGCACGCTGCTTCCAGAGGTCACCACGGGCTAGCTTCTGATGCCGCGGCGGGTTTTTCTCTGGAAGCGGGATGGTCGCTGCGGGTGGGCACTGTGGCATGTTCCGGGGCAGCGACAGCAAACATCTCCCTGGCTGGCTGCCGGCCCCGGAAAGGTTAACGGCGGAGCGTGCGCTTGGTCTGTGCGCTTCTAATAAACACCCATTCTTTCGTTTTCCTTTAAAATACTTTTCATATTTTGCCATGGCTGCTTGTGCTGCTCCCCCCTGCGACAGCTCCACACAAACGGCTGCTGTATAAATAGAGCAGCCCCTGAGTCCCGCACGCAGGCAGGCAGGTGGGAGATTTGAAAGTTTCTGTTAATAGTTTATCTCTGAGTCCGCCTAATGAATTCTCCTCGTAATTACTGCGCAGAAATTGTTAGTGTGTCTTGATGATTCAGAACTTTCTAACAACAACTCTGTACCAAATTATAAACTGTTTTTCTATCTTGGAGTGGAGACTTGAGAGAGGATTCCTAATTGTTCTCATCCCCTCCGGGGCCAGAGCTGGATTATCCCACACAGGCTTCAATGCAGACTTGTTGTTAGTCTATCGGCAGGCTCTCTGCCAGACAGAAGGGACAGGGAACTCAGTTTTCCAGATTTAAATCCTTCCCCCTCCACCCTTCCACTCCACTTACACCTCTAAGGAAGAGCACGGATTAGAAAGGATTTGCCCTCATGGGGCTTGGTTTGGGTTTGTGAAGATCTGTCCTTAAAAGCTTTGCCTTCTTTTTTTTTTTATCCCCATGTAAACCCAACTCCTGGCTTTACATCGGGAATGGGTAGAAGCAAGGTGCTGTGTTGTTTGCAGAGCAGAGATCTCCCATTTCTCTTGAAATACCTGCCTGTAAATGGCATTTCCTCTTGGAGACAATGGCTTAACATGGAGGACAAGCAGGTGGGGATGGGCGAGGGTGGTGTTCCGGGAGCAGCGCATGGCCAGACCCCTCCTGCCGTGGTTGCTGTGCTTTGGCTGCGTGTGCAAAAGGCTGGCTGGGCCCAAGGCTCGTCCAAAATGTGTCCCTGTGCCAGCAGTTACAGGACAGCCTGGGTCTCTCGATGCTTGTCCCTCTGCTGCTGGTCTCCCAGCGCACCAGAGGCCATGGGCAGCCGTGCTGGGTCACTGTCACCAAGGAGAGGTGGGGTGCTCTCCCCAGGACCTGTTCTCCACTGGGAATGACCCAAGCAGTGCTGCCATGTCAGGCCAATGGTCCCAGGGCACCGGGGTCATGGTGAAGGCGGCCAGGAGTTAGCATGAGGCCAAGGCAGCTCATCCCCTCCTTTGCCAGGGATGCAAGAGACCACGCCGCCGGCCATGCCCCATCCCGCTGGAAGCACTGACGCCTGTCTGGCTGCCGGGACACCCTGCTGGTCCCGTCCCAGGCACGTCCCCCGCAGCCGGCAGTGGTGAGTGGGCACCATGCCGCATCACGGGGCTGCCCGGGCCCAGGCGCCCTGACTTCTCCAAACATCCCTCCCACCGTGCACCCGTGGTACCCCGGCGGCTCGCCCACGTCCGCCCCGTGCACCCGCCCTTGCTGACAGCAGGGAAAGTAGGAGCCATGTCCTTGCGCTGACCTTCGCCTGACCTTCCAGTAACGCTCAAGAAACCCTCGGAAAGGCTTTCTCATTGTGCAGCCCCAGGGTTTCCAGGGAATTAGTCAGCAGGCTGGAATTGTGCTCTGTGTATGTGACCCCCCCTGCTCCCCCCCCGGCCTCCCGCCTCTCCCATCTCTGGAGCCGGACCGGTCCAAGAGATATGTTGCCAGGGTGACAGCGAGGTGTGATGGATGGACAGAGAGTGGCTGTGGAGTGGCAGGGCCGCTGGTCAGTAACCCAGGGCTGTGTTTATAAGAAGGAAGAGGCTGTTTCCTGGAGCTAACATAATGCAGCTCTAAAAAAGGCAGGGGAAATACATCATGCGAGGAGAGCGCAGCCCTGGGAGGGGAGGGCCGCTGGGGAGCCCAGCACCAAACCGAGCCTCCAGGTCAAGGTGCCTTTGACAGGGGCCTTTTTTATAGGCCATTTGCGTGAGAGTTCGCTGCTGTTTCTCTGCAGCCCTGACAGCGGCTCAAGGCCCAGCCGGGGTTTGGGGAGGGTCTAATCTAAACTTGCCACTTTCCAGCCCTTCGCTTGCAGGACTGGCTGATTTATTTGGAAAATAAATAATCGTCACTCACTATTGTTTTGTCGCTGCAGAGTGACAGTCCCCCTCCTCGGCGTTTGCCCAGGTTCTGTCCCACAGTGGACACTTGGAGGTGCGGGGAGCTGGGGCAGGACCCCAGTGCAGCGGGAGCGAGGGGCTAAGTCCACAGCCCCCATCTGCCCCTGCCTTCCCGGGCCCTAGGAAGTGGTGATGCTCGTAGTCATGGTCCCTGCATGGGGTGGGGACCCAGGGCATCACTCACAGCACTCGTGGTGCCTGTGCTTGGAGCTGGGCCTGAGCTGAGCAGCTGGAAAGGCGAGGGGGCATCTCACCCTCCTTCCCAAACTCCAGCCGTGGTGGTTTTCCTCCCTTTAGCCGCACTGCAGGTGTGTGAGGTCCTTGTGCCCGGTGCCAGCATCTCCCCTGCTGCGCGGCCAGGGGCTCTGCAGCCCCACACGCCCACTGCTGCAACAGCTGTGGGGTCATCCCCATGCCTCATGTCACCTCTGAGCCCTGCAGCCACGCTCCCCTTAACACCACTCCCTTGGCCGGAGGGTCTGGCTGCGGGACAAGCCGCAGCTCCCGGTGCTGCAGACAGAGGGGTTTTTGCTCCCCACCCAGCAGCATGGGAGCTGAGTCCCACGGGTGGGCTGGGGCATCACTGCTCCTTTGCCCTGCTGCTGCTCCCGGTGCTCTGCCCTGCCCTGGTCTCCTCCGGGCCTTAAACATTCCAGCTAGTCGGAGAGTAGTGCCCCAGAAAATAGTCCCTGATTTTTCCCTATCAAAAAAAAAAAAAACCCAAAACCAAAGCCAAGCAATTAAAGCATTTCAGAAAAGAAATTTGCAAAGAAAAGAGAAAAAAATCCAGGCTCATTCGGCTGTAAGCCCCTCCATTTTCTAGGTAGGCACAAATTGCTTCTACTACAGCTGAAAAATTATTGAAGCATTGAAAATCTTTTATTCTTTCTTCTATTCCTTTTATTCTTACAACCCTTTAATAGCTGAGCAAGTGATATTGCATTTAGAGTTTTTATTTTTCTTTTACAAGAGCCCAAAAGCTTTGAAAAGTGTCAGCATAGGGAAGAAAAGATGAGAACAGAAAGGAGGAAATCTGGTGCGAACGTCAGGCGGTCTTCTAGCAGCTTCGGGGCAGGGGAGAAAAAGAAGGCAAGGAAAAGATGAAAACACAGCTCTTTTAAATTTCGAAGAGCTTTCTGATTTAGGAAACTGAAAGAAAAAATTGTTTCAAAATATCTAATTGAAAAGTTAAATAAAAATATTTTCCATAAAATAGTTTTCAACCTAATTATTTTTGCTTAAGAAAAATTTCAGTAATTTTTATATTGAATAAGTATAAGTTTTATAATTTATTTCTCACATTGTTAATAAGAATAATTCTACCTCGATATAATAATAAAAATCCTCAATTTCCACCTTTCCAGCCTATGTCTGGGTTTGGTCCTGTCTGTCCTCACTAGTCCAGGAGTAATTTTTTAAGTGGAGCCTCATTTTTGGCTCAAGTTTGCGCTCTTTCCTTTTTTATTCGGAGGAGTGTTCTGTCTTCGGCGTTGTTCATACTTCCCTTTCTCTAATTCATGCAAATACTGCCGCATGCACAAATTCCTCAATGAGTTCAATATTAATCAGCAAATAATTTTTTTTTTTTTTGCAGCCCAGTCTGTTCACTGTCTAAAAGCCACTTTCTGAATAAGTATTTGATGAGTATTTGTATATTTAATCCTTGCATTGTTCTAAGTGACTTTTAACATCAAGGTCTCTCACCCACTTTCGGTTCAAATTAGCACGTTCGCACGCACTTACATTTGAATTTGCATTCGGCTCGAACTTTAAACAGCTGTACTTGAACGACTTTGAGAAAAACAATCCGTATTTTGGAGTTATTTGGTTTTGTCTGACATATCCGTCACAGCTGCTGATGCAGGGGAAGGCGACTCGTGCTTCTGGAAGCCCCTGTGCCGGCAGCCTGGTGGATTTGGACTGGGCTGGTCCCCAGGCAGTCCCCAGTCCCAGCCCCACTGTCCCCAGTGTTGTGGGGCTGCTGAGCTGCAGCCCCCCGAGACCAGCCAGAAGCGTGAGCTGGTGTTTTTTCAAATCACTGTTTATTACCGTTTCCACAACCAGTTCTCGCTGGATTTGCGTCGGCACCCCTGGACACGCGCTTCCCGGAGGGGAAG
Organism: Tetrax tetrax; assembly: GCA_009806455.1. Lineage (NCBI taxonomy): Eukaryota > Metazoa > Chordata > Aves > Otidiformes > Otididae > Tetrax > Tetrax tetrax. The sequence continues at coordinate 51,481 of WHYT01016386.1, forward strand.
TGGGGCTGGTCCCAGGAACCAGAGCGGGGGGCTCATCTTTCCGCACTGCAGATTAGGACCGCCCGGCTCCTCTGCGAGCCTCCCCAGGTGGCCATGATATTTCTAAAGGACTTGTCCGTGTCCCGCAGTAAGCTCATTAGCTAATTCCCTTATTACGCAGCGCCCACTGAAGCATGTGTGTTTGGGCTTCCAGGCAGCCCCCTCTTGCCTTTCTCCCCAGCTCGCCTTGCCTCCTCATTGCTCCCTTCTCTTTGTTTTAGTCAAAAAGGTGGGGTTTTAAAAGCCCCCTTGGCCTAGCCATCCCACTTACCCCTCCCTGGCTGGTCCCGGGGTACCCCCAGCAAGAGGGGCTGCTGTCGGCCAGGGCTGCAGCAGGCAGGACCCTACTTGCCCGGCAGTGCAGCGCAGTGCTTTCACCTCTGCCAAAGTGGCTTTTCGGGCCCGTTCACATTTCCGTGTCAATCTCGAAGCCCAGCCAGGCGAAGGTTTGATTCAGACAAAGCGGCGCATGGGGAGTTTCCTAGGAAGGAGGCTGCAGCGTGAAGCCGCCGTGGTGGGACGCTGCTCTTTGTGGGGTTGCCCTGGATTTTGAGAGGGTTGATGGGCTTTTATATCTCGTTTGCAGAGAGACAATGAGCCCCTTGCCCCCGACCCCCAACCCGCAGACTCTCATCCATGGGGCCAAGCCTTTCGGCCCCAAACATGGGGAGCCTGGAGGCCCTCTTCCCTCATTGCCTGCTCCAGGAGAAGCCCGGTCACAACCTCTGACCGGGGAAGAGGGACGGACCCAGCATCCCACCCTCTTCCTTCTGGGGGGCCACATGCTGCAAAATCCACCTCGCGCCGGCGCTTTCCGGCCCTCTGTGAGAATGTACATTTTGTGGCTCCTTCATTGACTTTGAAGAATGTCCCTTTATTCACAATGTTATTTCCTTTAATCACTGTGAGGTTGCAGGAAATCTTCTTGGAAAATTGTTTCAGATTGGCTGGAATCACCGAACTGTCGCAGGGATGGAAAACTCACTTGAACTTGTTTTTATTTTACCCTAAAAAGTCACTGTCCCCAGAAGGTTGAGATGAATTTGGATAAACATGTGAGTTCCGAGGATTTAGTTGTTGCTGAACATTTTTTTCCCCCTTTCTTTTTTTTTTTTCCCAAATGAACCTCTGTGTTTTTCCAAGTTCCTGATCTTTACTCAAGACCAGGGGTGCAGAAATGAAAGAAAAATAGGACATTGGCTTGAACAAGATTGAAGACAGGCAAATACATCATTGGGGGACGCAACATGGGAGTAGAGATAACGAACACATAGGTGACAGCTTTGCCCATCAGCTAAGAGCTAAAGTAACTGAATTTTCTTCTACTTCAGGATATCTGTACTGGCTGACACAGGAAAAACAGAAGATGCGCTAAATCTTGACTTTTGTAGGACTTTAGTCCCATTTCCATGTGAAATTCTTGTGAGCAATGGAAAGAAACAAGAACACGGTCTAAGTGAACTTGTGGCTGTGTGAGAGGACAGCTGGCTGGAAAACTGTATTGAAAGGGCAGTTTCCAGTGCTCAGCTCTCAGACAGGGGCTGGTCTGCATCCAGGGCCAGTGCTTTCGTCAGTGATTTTTAGTTGCAGTGCCAGTCTGGTAGGGCCTACAACAGTGCTTTTCTTGAGAAATTGGAGAAATCGGAAATAAACCTGTCAATAAGAACAAATATAAGGCTTTTCAATGAGGTGGGAAATATCAACATCGCAAGCTCTAACTGGGGAATGAGCGAGGCTGCTCCGTGGGAAAGCAGCTAGAGGTGACAGTGGGTCCCACAGGGAGCCTGAGCCAGCAGCAGCCCGAGTGAGAAGAGTGAAATCAGACTGGGACATATAAACAAGGTGTTTGTAAGACACCTGATGTGATCCTGCTGCATTTAGAAAGTGTTAGCCTGGCGCTGAATCCAACTTGGGGCTCAGCGTTTCAAGTTGCGGTTCTTGGAGAAAGCCCAGGGAAGAACGAGATCAGAAATTCAGAAAACACGACATGCTGGAGAAGGCTGAAGGACCAGGGTAGCTTAGTATCAAGACAAAAAGACTGCAGGGAAATAAGATAAAAGTCTTTAAATGCATAAAGCCCTGCTACAAAGCGCGAGATAATGGCTATTCCTTGTTTTCAGGGTGGGTAGAAGAAGAAGCCATAGGCTCATTCTGCAATGACTGTGGTAAAAGAGATCAAAACTTGTTTTTCCTGGGAGCCGTCTTCAGCACTAGAGGCTTATTTTAGGAAGAGTTTAGACAAAAGCTGCACCAGGAAGGGTTTGCCTCCTTTCGGGGCAGGCAGACAGGCTAGGTGACCTTTCCAGGGCCTTCCAGGCTTATTTTTTATAATTCTGCGAATACAAATACTAAAGAGAGAGAAGATCATTTTGCCTCTGGCCAGTCTATTCAGGACTGGTCCTTGCTGGGTGTGTTTTGCTTCAGCTGCAAATACTGTCCAGGTTTCCATCATCTCCATCATCTTTTTTTTTTTTTTTTTTTTTTTTTTTTTTTTTTA